>VWZG01010257.1:383572-461121 GCA_013396735.1 Grallaria varia
AACCCTGGGATATCCACCCCAAAGCAACCCCATGATATCTACCCCAAAGCAACCCTGTGATATCTGCCCCAAAGCAACCCTGGGATATTCACCCCAAAGCAACCCCATATCTGCCCCAAAGCAACCCCGTGATATCTGCCCCAAAGAACCCCGTGATATTCACCCCAAAGCAACCCCATATCTGCCCCAAAGCAACCCCGTGATATCCACCCCAAAGCAACCCCATATCTGCCCCAAAGCACCCTGTGATATCCACCCCAATGCAACCTCGGGATATCTGCCCCAAAGCAACCCTATCGACCTTGCTTCTGGCTTTGCCTCCTGAAAAAAGAGACCCTGAAGTGCCACCTACCCCACTGTGGATGTCCCGTGTGGGTGTCAGCAAGGGTGAGCCCGAGCTCCTGGGACCGCCTTGTGAGGCCACTCCATCCTACTGACCATTGTGTGCGGCCAAGGCTTTGGGGACCAGAAATCCTGGAGGCTCAGCTTCTCCCACCCTGTGCGTGTGAAGCCTGAAACTCCTCTGGACTTCTGCTGGTTAAGCATTGAATGATCTTGGATATTTGAAGTGGCACAACAGTGGATATAAAAATATTTTGTATATGTATAAAAAAAAATTATTTACTCCCCATCCCTGGAAGTATCCAAAAGTCAGGTTGGATGGGGCTTGGAGCACCCAGTCAATGGCAAATTTCCCTGCCCGTGGCAGGGGCTGGAATGAGATGATCTTTCAGGTCCTTCCAACCCAAACCTTTCTGTGATTCGTGCAGCAGTGAGTGCCAAAAAATCTCTGCACTGATTGTGCTGAAAGAGACTGTTCAATAGGGTGGGCCAATACCTGCAAATCACTGTTGTAAAAGGTGAAGCAGAGCATTTCAGTGGAAGCTTTGGCTTTCTGTGTGCCTCAGGTCTGCATCCCACCCCCGGCCATGGATTTGCACCACTGGGACCTGACCTGGTGCTCAGCGAAGCTCACGTCAGGAACATGCCTTTGCTTTTCCTTCAAGGTTTGGATTGGCTGGAAGCAGCCAGATGTATTATTCATGACTGTCTCCTGTAGAAGCCACAGACCCATTTTCCTGGACTGCATTCAATGGAACAGATTTTCATCTGCTTGAAAGGCTCGTGTGAAACTTCTGCTAGCTGTGGGCAAAGAAACTCATGAAAGTCTCAATCCACAAGAGACTGCAGAACTACGAAGTTCGCTGCCTCCAAGAATCTGAGATTCATGAGTCAGGCCTCAGTCATCAGGGTTGGGTTTTTTTCCCTCTGTTAAACACCAAGAAACCTTGGGATCCTTATTTGCTTACTGGCTTGTTCTTGTTGTCAAACACTCAAGTCCTCCTAGTTGTGGAAGAAAATCCATTTCTAAATGAAAAGCCAGGTTGCAGTAGCAACCTTAGAGGAGCTGACTGCACATTTCAGAACTTCTTTGGGGTGAGCTGAATGTTCCTCCAGGCTAATGCTACCTCCAAACATGGACCTTCTCGGAAAGGACTCGTGCACAGTGTAGGTTATCACCACTAAGGTTACGAACTGGTAGCTGGTTTTAAAAATCTCCCAAACAGGGCTTTCCAAACCAAGCAAGGCACGTCTCGAGGAAGAGCTGCACGAAGTTGTGGACACCCCTGGATCCCTGGAAGTGTCCGAGGCCAGGCTGGATTGGGCTGTGAGCAACCTGGTCTGGTGGAATGTGTCCCTGCCTACGACAGGGGGTGGCACTGGATGGGCTCTAAGGTTCCTTCCAACTGAAACTGTTCTGAGATTCTGTGACTCTGTTGATGCCTCCAAATACTGACCGTGAAAAAGGATGTTCAGGAGGAGCCGGAGCTCATGTGGTCTGTGCTGGCAGCAGGGGCAGAGCAGCTGGCAAAGCACAGAGGCATCCTCACAAAGAGATCATTTGAACCTTAGCTCTGAACTCCTGCCAAGCTTTATTTAAAATTATATATATTTATAAAGGAAGGCAAGCGTGCTAGCATGGGAAACTTCCGGGTGCGTTCTAGCCATGTGAATAATGCCACGTCTGTCTCCATTCCCCCTTCTGCTCCTTTGGAGTGACCTCCTCCTTCCACCAGCAGTGTGGTGGTAAGGACACCGAGCACCAGTGCCCAGGGACTGGGTTCTGCTGGGCTGTGGAGGTGCTGGCTCAGCCAGCACACGCAAAGGGCTTGAAACTTCAGATGGAGTAAAGTTTCATGGCAGAAACCAACAGCATAACCAAAAGGAGTCTTTCAAAATTCACCCATTTATGTGAAATGCTGTCCTTAAATGTCCCTGATTGTGGAAAATCCTGGCTTGCAAAGTACTTTCTGAAGAAGGTGCTTTGCGTTCCTCTCGACCTGGTGTTGGATTAAGTTCATCAGCTGCCATGGTTGCATTTAACCATCCCACACTTTGCCTCTTTGAACATGAATCCCTCTTGCTGTTCAGCATCTTATTTCAAAAAGCATTTTATTTCAGAGCTGAGCTCTTGAAACCAAGTCCCCATTTGTGAGGAACCCGTGCATCTCCAAACCACCCAGGGCTGTGCTCACCTGGGCTTGGAGGTCAGTGTATGAGTGTCAGGTTCCACTGAAAACCTTCAGCAGAGCTGCTGACAACCTTTTCACCTCGGCAGTTAATCTCTTCTGCTGGCAGTCATTGCTGTTCATCCATCCAAACGGAATGTCCCTTCCTGGAGCACGTCTCTGCAAGGAGGACACGGTGGCACGAGGTGGCAAACTCCTGGGAGCAGAGAGCACGAGTCACCCAGAGGACTTTAATTACCCCAAACACCCTTTTCATTGCTCTCAAAGGGATTTTGGCTTCCACGGTTCATGTCAGCTGAAGCTCAGGGAAATGTCTCTACCAACAGACACCCCGTGTCTGGGTTGAAGGCAGTGCCAGCAGTGCCAAGCCCTCTGATGGTTCTCCTCAACAGTGAGAGGAGCTGCAGATTTGTCCTGCACCCTCTTGGATGATGGATGGAGAGGGTACAGCAGAGCAGGCCGACAGCAACGAGGTCACTGCAATACTCCTGCCTGCCAACAGAGCCAAGGTGGGCCTCCAATGCACTCTGGTTGTCAAGTCCGCTTGAGTATTGACAACGCAATGGAGAAGCTCCTTCTGCGCACACAGAGCAGACATGGGAACAACAGAACCTTCTGTGCTCCTGCTGTCTCTGCGTGTCCTTGTGTCTCCTCGCAGGGTGGCCAGCCTTTGCAAACAAACACAGGAGGCAGGCCCCCCAGGCTGGGTCGTGCAGGGTGACCATGAGCACGGACGATGACCCTTGTGGGGTCTGTCTGTCTGTCCCCAGCTCCTGCAGGGCACTGGGAACAGGCTCATTCCCAGGGCTGCAGCCTGGGTGGGGGTGACAGGAGACAGTAGGGACACTCTGCCCCGAGCAAGCCCAAAGGCATCCCGCTGACTAATCTCACAGAGCCAGTTAAACCAGGACTTGTGGGCACCTCACTGATCCCTCCAGTCCCTTCTTGACTTGAGCCCTGTCCCTTCTCTGGCGTTCCTGGTGACTTTGCTCTTAGCCTTGGAGCTAGCATAAGGTGCAGACTCTTGTTTAAAAGCTTAAAGGAAGTCTTAACATCTTTTGTTATCTTGTTCCTTAGAAGGTTGCCTTTAACTGGCCGTGCAGTGGGAGGTTTTTCCTACTGTAGGTCCAAAGGCAACAGGGAAGTGAATTTTTCTTTAAGGCCATGACCTGCCTTCTGTGTGGCATCAGACCAGCAAGGAAGAACATGCAGCACAGCCTGAGGTGTGAGAGACATCTAGAAGTGGAGAGCTGATCCTTGATGCTACCGCCCACCTGGAAGCCTCCTGCGTCTGGCTTTGCAGGCTGGGAAGTGCAGGACTGCCCCAAGCACAGCTTTGAGCCATGCTTGGTCACTCTCTAATGACACTGTCTCTGAGAGTGCCTAAAACGTTGTCCCTCTTTGCAGTCTCTGTGCTCCTCCTGGGAGCTTCTCCTCCAGGCCTTTAGCTGAAAGCACAGCAGCATCTCCTGGAACTGGGTGGCTACTGCAAGCTCAGTTGTCCGAGTGCCATCCTCAAATCCTCATCAGCTCACTCGGTTTGAGGCTCTGGATTTGTACCCGTTGTCCAGGCAGTGAGGATGGAAGGAGACAACACCAACTCCGGGCCTTGCTGACTTCCTTTGTAAGAGGTAAATGCAGAAGGGCAACAGTCGGCCCCTCTGAGGAGATGTAAGAGATGACAGCGGCAAGGCTGGGCAGGATTTGTCTCCTGGCTGCATCTTCGCTGTTCTCAGTGCCCCTGTATCTTGGTACCACCTTGGGACACAAAAGCCCTCGGGGCAGAACTGAGCTGGACACCCATAGGTTCCCTCCCTTCTCCTTCTTGCACAGAAGGTGGGAAGTGTTGCCACCACAGCGCAGAGGAAACTGGAAGGAGAGCAAGGATGGACGTGACTGTGGATTTCCTCTTAGTTTTCAGAATGTTCCTTTCTGGAAGTTTGAGGAGAGGAACCATAAGAAACCATTTCCAGGGGTTTTGGAAGCACACGGTCACGCCGGCTGCTGTTTGTGGAGGTCGTTTGGGAGGTTCTGCAAACAGAAGAACAAACAGATTTTTGTACACGCACATTTCTAGATATTTAGCTCACAGAGGGACCTCCCAAGTGTTTTGTGAGAACAAAAAGCCCCTTCCCTGGCTCTTTACAGATGATTTGTAAAGAATAAGTGAGAGGTTTGAGCGTGGTTGAACCGAGAGGCTGCCGAGAATTCAAATAAATCCTCCACTTTGGAGGACACAGAAATGGGACATACCACAGGCTAATGCTGTCCATCAAAGTGGTGGTGAGAAGGAAACCTCATCTCATTTCCATTCCTCCCACTTGCTCTTTGGAAGTTGATTCTTTAAACGTTATATCCTGTTTAGTGTTCAGGTTCCAGCTGGGATCTCCTGGGCTTTGAGGAGCTTTCCTGAGCTGAAAGGAGCTCGTGTGAACAATGAAATCGGGGTGACCATCACTTGCACCTGTATTTTGCACTGGGATGTGTCAATCCAGATGATGAACAATGAGTGTATCAGCACCTTTGATTTTCTCAGCGTTGACTTCCAACTGTTGCGTATCTTCAGTGAGGCAAAGTCCAGCTTCCCAAATTTCCAAGGCCCTCCAAGTACATCTTCTGTAGCAATACCTTTGTGATGAGGAGCACGGGATTTGTTCTGAAGCCAAGCTGGCCCCTAACCCCTGTGCTGTCAACACCTGCATCCAAAAAAGCTGAAAACAAAGTCACCTGGAAAGTGTCCTGTTCATCCTCCATCACCAGAGCTAGTAAAATAATCCCCCATCAGACCGTTCAAGGCCATAAAAAGAGGTTTTCAAGCACAAAAACATTTTGCTTCGATAGAAGCAGGTGGAGGTTTTTAAGCTGGTTTTACTTTTCCTTGTTTGTTCATGAACAAGGAATCTCTCACATCCTATACAGAAGCTGTTTATGACATTTTGTCCTTTGTAGGTGGGGTTACTGAGCCCACAGGAATACTTGGCTCAGACTTCACAGCAGGCAAACGGAGGACTGCAACACTACTCCAACCACTGCCAAGTCCAACACTAAACCATGTCCCCAAAAGCCACATCTACATGTCTTCTGTGCAGAAATTTTACTTAATATCCAATGTAAACATCCCCTGGCACAACTTAAGGCCATTTTCTCTTGTCCTATTTTTTGTTATCTGGAAGAAGAGAGCAACCCCCACCTGGCTCCACCCTCATTTCGAGTAGTTGTCAAGATGGAGGTCTGCTCTGAACCTCCTCTTCTCCAGGTTGAACACCCCCAGCTCCCTCAGCCCCTCCTCATCACACCTGTGCTCAAGTGGTGGGGAAATGGGCCAGCCTCAGCTCACCTGGGGGTGGAATTTGCTGGGTGACCTTTAGACAAAACCTTTGGCATTGGTTGCGTTCAGCCCGTGGACTTCTCTGTGGTTCTGTGATCGGGTAGAAGGAGGATTCTGACCTGGAAAGCTGCTGCCTGGTTGGTATGGGCAGGTCCCTGTCCCTTTCCCTGGGGCAGAACCAGGTTGTCCTGTCACCTCCAGGGGCTCTGTGCGCCCCGTGCACAACACTTCTCTTCCACTGCCTGTGTGTGGTCATGGCCGTGGTCAGACATCTTCAGGAAGGTCTACACAAGTCCCACAGGTGATTTTGGAGCTGACAAAGAAGGACCGGGGCAGACTTCACCAAAACCTGCTCATGGGGTGGACATTAATGTCATCCATTCTTTGGATTAAAGGGCTGATGGAGAAAGCCCATAGCAGTGAAAGTCCATTAGAGTGGATGAACAGAGACCTGGGGGGACCCAGAAGCCGAGTGTCTGACAGCAGAGGTCTGCTCCACGAGTTTCTCTGAGAGTTTCCTTGCCAGGCCATATCATGCAGTCACTTCCAAGTCTGAGGAATGACAAAATGGATTAGTGTTTCCAAGCTAGACAACATGGAAAACAAACATCTTTCATCTGCTGAATATTCCCTTTTGGAGCCGTTCCCACCCTGATGGCCACAAGGACCCCTCAAAGGCTGCACACTTTCTGCTGCCTCCTTCTGCAAAAGGACCAAAGTGAGGGCATCTCAGAGCCGAGACAGGTCTGTGCCACCTGGAGCTCTTGCCCTGAGGTTGTCACCAGTGTTGGGTTCCCACTCGTGCCCTTTCAGCCCACGAGCTGTGCAGCTGCAGGGAAGCAGCTTGGAGGAGCTCTAGGGCTCGCTCACACCCAACCACGAAGACGTGGTTGACTCGTAACGCATCAGCAAAGAATGTAGGGGCTGTTGGAATCAGAGGGAAGGCACTCCACGGGCTTGAAGCACCAGCAGATTGCATTCAAGCTCCCTCTGGAGTCAGGAGGAGCTGTCGGATTTTTATTATGTTTATCTTGGGCAAATTCTAAAAAAAAAAACATCGATACTGACATGTGAAAACTCCTTCTTGGAAAACAGTCCCGCTCAGCAGCAGCAGCAGCACTGGGGGTTTGTTAGAACATCGAAGCAGATCCACTCTGTGTGTTGGTGGTGTTTCCCAGACCTGCCCTTTTTACATTTTTTGTGGGGGGGGGGGAAACCTTCCGAGGCACCAGAGAGGGTGCCAGGCTTAATAGTCATTTTTCTAGACAGAACTGACATTATGAACGAGTTGTTGGTTAATTTGCTGCTTTCTTTCCATCATTGACCCCGCAGGTATGTCCTTAAGCAGCAACACCTGAATACAAAGTACCCGGCAGTAAAATTATAACACCATTTGGATGCAGAACACAACCTTCTTCTCGCCAGACTTTCAATCCCATCCAGAGTTTCAGGGTTACTCAAGCAAAAATAGCTTGTCTGCTTGAGTGGGCATACGAAGGGCTGTCCATCAGCACCGTGCACAGAAGGGTGAGGGTTTCACCACCACGAGCTGGGGAGCAGGTTAGGAAGATCTGCCTTTTCAGAGCTACACAAACCCATCTCCTTGGGAGCTCCCCATGGAGCTCAGCCCCATCTCCCAGCAGCAGCACTTGATCAAACCCTTTCCCTGCTCCAGAGCCAAAAGACACCCAAGATTCACTGCTTTTGATAAGGCAACCCATCAAATTCACATCTGGTTGGGCAATTTGGGGAGGACAGTAAACCAGGGCGAGTTTTACTGCCCGCAGAAGGAGAACCACCCAGGTGAGCCAGGAAGATGCTGGTCCTCACCCAAAACAGGTTTCTGTTTTTGATGGAAAACCCGTGTGTTGGAAGTCTGGTGTCCCTGCCCACGGCAGGGTGGGTGGAACTGGATGGTCCCTGTGGTCCCTTCCAACCCAAACCATTCTGTGATCCCAAGATTATCTCTTTAAAGGGCTCCCCTCCAAATTCGGGCAGTTATATTTCATTAGATCTGCTGCCTTTCCCGACCCGAACGTTTGGAAATGTGACCTGTCCCTAAGCAGCCGTCATAGGGAGCTGCTTTCCACAAAACATCCACACCAAAAAAATTAAGGAGAGTGGGTAAAAAGTGCAGGAATATCCCTCAGAGGGGAAGCAGCCACGCAAAAAAAACCCCAAAACAACCAGAGAACATGACTAGTAAAACCAAACGGTGAGGACCAAACTAGAGCCCGTGTCATGCCACTGCTCAGCTGTCCTGAAGGAGGGGACACTCGAGGACATGTGGTCTGGGCTGGCTGGGAGCATGGGGGAGGGCAGGGGACCTCAGGCCTGCAGAAGGCTTTGGTACTCCCTGCCCACAGAGATTAATGGCATGGGCAGACAGTGGAATCAGAGAATCATTAAGGTTGGAAAAGACCTCCAAGATAAAGTCTAAACTTCAGATCTGTGCAGCATCTATGTTTTGCAATGCATTTGTCTGTGAGAATACAAAGTTACTACAGCAAAGTCACTTGCAGCATTCAAGATGAACGTGACAAATGGAGCAATTGTGGTCTGTACGGCACAGGACTGATCCATGTTGACTCACATAAGGAGAAGGCTATCACCAAATTGTTAGAAAAGCACAGAAAGAGAGAATCATAAAACCACAGACTGGTTTGGGTTGGGAAGCACCTCAAAGCCCACCCAGTGCCACCCCTGCCATGGGCAGGGACACCTCCCACCAGCCCAGGTTGCTCCAAGCCCCGTCTAACCTGGCCTTGGACACTTCCAGGGATCCAGGGGCAGCCACAGCTTCTCTGGGCACCCTGTGCCAGGGCCTGCCCACTCTCATGGTTTTCAATTCCTAATATCTCATGTAAACCTACTCTCTCTCACTTGGAAACCATCCCCCTTGTCCTGTTAATCCATTCCTTTTCCAAAGCCCCTCTTCAGCCACGCTTTGGTAACACCATCCCAGCGTTAAAGAAGGGGGACTTGTCATCACGGGGTTTTGTCCCTTCCTTTCATTCATGAGAGCCAGGAGCAGAGAGCCAGGAGAGTTTGGAGGAGCTCCAGTGTTCCCTAGAGGAGGAAGGCTCGGGCTCGGCAGGCTCCAGGCGCCCTCTGGTGCGGACACAACCAGAGAGTGGCTCCAGAGAGTTCCAGCTGTGGATTTATCCAGGGAACATCCATGCTGGGGGTTAACTGGGATGGTCGGGTGGTGGCAAGGGTGGTGACAGCCACCCTGCACCATGAAGCCTCTTCATCTCTGCTCTGTGTGACAGTGACAGCACCCAGGGAATGGCTGGAGTTGGTTTAGGTGGGATCTCAGGACAAGGTTCTTCCCCCAGAGGGTGGTGGGCACTGACCAGGCTGCCCAGGGCAGTGGGCACGGCGCCGAGGCTGCCACAGCTCCAGAAGCCTTTGGATGATCCTCTGGGACACAGGGTGGGATTGTTGGGGGGTCTGTGCAGGGCCAGCGGTTGGACTTGGTGGTCCTGGTGGGTCCCTCCAGCTCAGGATATTCCATCATCCTGCGCAGGCTGGACATTGGCACACTGAGACCTTGCTTAAGATTTTACCCAAATATTTGGTGGTAAATAGAATGGGGCTGATGACATGAAGAGGACAGGTTGGTACCCAGATTAGGACAGAGAAAGGCACCTGGGTAGAAGACAGGAAAGTTGGAAAGAAAGGGGACCTCCCAGAGAGCATGAAAAGATAAATTTGAAGGTAATGAAGGGATGTAGAGCTATGGATGAAACACAGGCCAAGAGGGCAGCAAGTGATAGTAAAAAATGTGCTGATGAGACAGCTAGAGGAGGGAGAAAGGGAAAGAAAAGAAAAAGCCATGAAGAAGATGAGCAGGGCCATTCTGGACTGGCAAACTGAGCTTGAAGGCCAGAAAAGAAACATGAGAAGAAGCTTGTAAGCTAGGTGGGGATGCAAAGAATGATTAATGAGACGATAAACTGTCAGGGCAATAAATTCTGTCAGTCATGGTAGAAACACAGCACACAGTGTGGAACTAATCAGGAGTCAGAGGGCTCGTTAATTCACCTGGCAAATGGGCTGTCAGTCGGGTTTGCTGAAGGCACCAAGTCCGGGTTCCTGGGGCTTATGGTGCCAGCCTAGATGGGAGCTGCTTGGAAAGGAGGGAAGGAAATGGAAGAGCCATCAGCTCCCTGGGGTACCCTGAAATATGAGCTGCAGCTGCAGCTCTTTTTAGAATGACAGAATACCCTGAGTTGGGAGGGACCCCCAAGGACCATCCAGTCAAATGCCTGGCCCTGCACAGACACTCCAACAATCCCACCCTGTCCCTGTCCTGTTGTCCAAACACTCCTGGAGCTCTGGCAGCCTTGGGGCTGTGCCCACTGCCCTGGGCAGCCTGGTCAGTGCCCACCACGCTCTGGGGGAAGGACCTTGTCCTGAGATCCCACCTGATGCTGCCCTGGCAGTTTCATGCCATTCATTCAGGTCCTCTCACTGGTCCCCAGAAGACTAGAGAAGGTTAAGGATGAGCCTGTTTATACAAAACAGGACTTGCAGGCTGGTTGATAGCATTTAGATTCCTGAAAACTACTGGGACAACCTAGGAAACACCAAATTCCTACAGATCTGCAATACTAGTAGGATGATCAATAAATGCATAGGGATTCTTTATTAGAAAAAAAGAAAACCAAAACATTTTAAATTAAAGAAATAAGCTTTGTTGGTTTGCTGACCCAGAAAAAAAGATGAAGATCGTTTGGCTTTAGTAATGTTACTGGTATTTCAATTTCATGTCCAAGCAAAAGATCCTGTAGGAAAACCTTGTCCAGCTTGAGAATTACAAGAGCCCACATAATTCTTCTGGTGATTTCTGAGTCACAGAAGCATTTTGTAGGGCCGTTTTGTAAGGGATGGGATCCTGTTTAGGCTGTGGAAGCACAACACACCTTCACCCCCTCGCCGCTCGCCATCCCTTCCAACACCACATTCCCCGGGAAGCAGCAAGGGGGGACAGGGCCAAAGCAGGGAGCAGGGAAGGCTGTGGGAGCTTCCCACTCCTCCACAGCTGTTTTCCCACATCAGATTGTGAACAGTTGGGATGAACCTGGCAGAGCTGGAGTGATGGTGCCAGCGAGGCCCCAAAGAAACCCAGCCCGCAGAAGCGAAGGCGGATGCTCCCCAATGTATCTGGGCATCGAGTCTCGCCGTCAAAGCTGTGCCAAAACATCACTTTGCTTTTCTATTATTCTCAACTCGGCGGGGAAGCTTCAATGTCAACGTCCTCCCGAAGAGAAAAAGCCTGAAACAATAATCTACTGGAAAACGATACTCTCGAGATTTTCAAACACCTTCTGTTTGGTCAAGGGGGGGAATCAGTAAAACAAATCAAGCTGCGCTTGGCAAATACAACTTTAAAAAAAAAACAACAAAAAAACCCCTTTAAAAGATGTCAAGATGTAGCCTGTAAAACCTTCTAGGCTGAAGGAAGAGCTGGATTCGCAGCAGTGTCAAGGCCAGCTGTCATGGCTCATGCTTCCATGGATGTCTGACAAACCCTTGGAGCAGAGTTATGCTGGAGTTCTCCAGGCACAGCACCGGGATACTATGGATTTGGGAATGTTGATGCACCACTGCTCCAAACTGACACACTTCCAAGGGGCTGGAAGACCAGAGGCTCCAGCCCGTGTCGTTGACTTGACACAGAGAAATACTTCAGTGGAACGTAAAGCTTATTTAACATCCCCACGTTCACATTGTAATATCTATGGGACAAATAGTGCTGGGATATTATTTATTCTTCTGGGTTTTTTTTTTTGCTCAGAAATAAAGAACCACCAAGATCTAGAGAAGCTGGAAAGAGGCTCATATGATCATTTCTCAGGGGGATGCAAGAAGAAACAAAAACCAAAGCCTCTGGACACAGTTTCCCCAGCTTGGCTTCTGGAGCCTGGGGCAGCAGTTTTCAGTAGATAGAAAAGGAGGTTCAAGTTATAGTCGTTTTTCCTGTTCACGGAAATAATAAAATGAAGGGTAAAGCCAAGCAACAGTCACACAGCAAACTACAAACTAGCAGGATTTGCCAGAAATGGAAGCAAATGCAAAAAGGTTTGCTTCTGGGGTTAAGCATGTGCTGCCTAAACATAAATTCTGCCACGTGCAGCATTTCTTAAGGCCTCCAATTACACATACCCAGCTCTTTTCCAACACCACGCCTGAAGTACTCGACAGCTTAGAACAAGGCCAATTTACCTGGTGGGATGATAAGCCCAAGAGCACATGGAATAGCGACGTGAAGGTCACATGCAGCACGGCAGGAGCCAGCACACAGGTACCCTTGGAAGGCAGCATGGCATTCAACCAAAGTGAAATTTGGGTTTTCCTCTGGGAGAGAAGCAACACTAAGAGAGCATTTTTCTTTGCCTCCCTCCATGACTGAAGCCCTCAGACCCAGAGCCTTCCCTTGTGTACGGGGAGAAGGTGCCATACCCAGCTCCAGGTGACAGTGACCCTTCTCCTCCAAGGGTGCCCCAGGCCCTCCCTGGAGGTCATGGTGCCTCTCAGCACGTTTAGCCAAAGCACATCCAAAGGCCCCTGCCATAAGAACACCCACCCCCAGTCACAGGGATAGTAACTGGGCTTTCATTTCCAGCTTGTTTTTTTGGATTCCCTCCCATTCTTATAATTGTGCAAAAAAAAAAAAGAGCCCTTGTGCTTCACATTCTGAAGGTGTGATCCTTGGCCACACCGCTGTCACATGGACATTTTTGTGCCCAAGAAGTTGCTTCTGGGACACTACTTGATTGCCAAGGAACTCTAAGTTTAACCTGAGGATCTGTACATGAGAGATGTGGAAAATTCCTGTAGAAGAAACTAAATGTCTTTTTTTTTTTTTCCTCCTAACTGGCTCCTATCTGAAGAACCTCTCGGGCAGCCAGTTCCAATATACAAATCTATGTCCAAAAAAATAATAAAATAAATCCTAGAAATGAGAATGGGTTTAGAAACCTGCATGGTGTGTGAAGCAGATAACCAGTACTCACTCACAGCATAGAAGGTGACATACTTTGGTGTTTTAGTTGCCTGCGGTGTTGCTATCATCAGTTTTCCCTCTGCAATGAAAAAATTAAAAGTATTTCTGTGGAAAAGCTTTTTCTCCAAAAGCAGAAGAAAGCAAGCATTAAGAAATGTAGCCTGGGGGGGCAGCATGAGTGCTTCTGACAGTGCTAAGACAAAGACACTCTGTAAACTACAAAGCTCTTCACATTTATCTGTATTCCTGCCAGAAACCCTTCAGATCTCCCAGTAGCCAATAATTACACTATGGGTAAGGATGTGTTTATTCTGTTGTGTACCTGACCAGATAGAAAGGACAAGCGCTGGAAACATCTCCCAAGTATATTTACTAGTCAGGCTAAGTCTGTCTCAAAGCATGACCTATTTCATGCCACAAACAGCAGTTCATTATAGTACAGCTGTACAAGCCTCTGTTCTCCCCGAACAGAGCCTTGAAATGCCAAGGCAGAGTGCAGTACACCACTTATTTACATACATCAGTTCCTGGATTTGTTTAGGCTTGAGCACAGGAGTTCAAGAAAACTCTTTGTTTTCATCCTAATCATTTGAAAAGCTTCTTTCTTTTCTTTCTCCACTGTTTGTTGTCCACATCTTCAGTATCGTCAGGACAGTCTGGCATTACAAAGCCATCAGTCATTTTATAATAGACTATTGTGGAATCTGTCTCAACTATGGCCAAGGTAACTGACAGCGGGGTGTCGGGATCCTCTGGTGGCAGGGAGGCTTTTTTCAGTATTTCCCGTAACCTAGAAAAGGAAAAAAATCAGTTAGAAAGGAGTCCACAACCAGCTACAATGGTGCAAAGGTAGAAGTGCACAGCTGCTGTTTTTGTTTTTATTCTGCCTGGTTTTATTCTGCAAACTTGTCTCCACTAAGAAATTATCTGTTCTAATAAAGTTTCTAAGTCATATAATCAAGCAGCAAAAGAACAGACTCTTATAAAAATATATCAGTTACACACATCTCTGCTGGAAATGACCCAACACACGCTTCTAAGCTTTCCTTAGGTGTATTCCTGTGCACGTGCCTCAGCCATCCTTCAACTACCATAATCCTAGCACGGCAATCTGTAATGGCCCTGTTTTCATTAGGCTGAAGTAAAAAAAAAAAATCTAATTAAATAACCCCTGGTGTTCAATTAGAAAAAGAAATAATTAAGACTTGGTCCATCTGTAGAGGTAAGTCTGCCAGTCTCTGTCCCACAGTTCTCTGCCAGACTGTGGAAGACCCAGGAGCCCAAGCCAGGTTTCTCTAGCTCCCTGTCTAGACTAGAAGCCACAAGACTAATGTTCTTCAGGACAGTCAGCATAAATAAAGTCTTCCTTAAAAATTCAAGACAAAGTTATGCAATTTTTCCTGTTTAGCTTATTTTAAGAGTAACATGCCAGTCACTTTTCGGTTCAGAGCTGAGGACAACACTGAACCTTGGAGTTCTTGGATTCCTGGCCCCACGGGGGAGCAAGTACTGAAGGGGCAGAGCAATAAGAACCCACCCCAAGATTTGCACAGGGAAATCTTCTTTCTCCTTCACCCAGAGCTCAGGGGCAGGAGCGCTCATCTGGGACCGCCAGGACAGGTTACACCCTGGGAACAGGTAAGCACTGGGAAAGACCACCCCTCCCTTCACATGTCCCGGAGATCTCATCCACCAGAAGACATGCCTTTCTGAAGCTGGACACCGCAGCTGAAAATAAGGCTCTTTCTAAGGGCACCAGCTTTCAAACTTTAATCATCATCTTCCTTTGAAACCTCTTTGATCCTTTAATAAAAGCCAAATGGAAAGCAGCAGAGGGTAAGCAGCAGCCTGGAAAGCCTCCACTGTTAAGCCCTTGACCTTCTTAAGGATCCATCTGTGTTCTGAACTGTGCATAATTCAGGCCGGCTAAATCCAGGAGAGCCTTTCCTTTTGCTCTCACCACTGCCCCACACGGAAAGCAAGGCAGTACAGAACAGTTGGTGATTTCATGCAACAGAGATACTCTGGCTGTGAAAAGCTACATTCTGGCCCTCCTACACCAGCACATCTCGTAACAACAGAACACATAAGGTAAGAGACACTGTACTGGTCACCTGGGCACAGTCTGCTCCCATCCCTTCCAGCCCCTATTCAGGGGTACAGAGCAAGAATCCACTTGTTACACACAGAATCATAGAATGATTTGGGTTGGAAGAGACCTTAAAAGTAATCCTGTCCCACCTTCTGCCACGGGCAGGGACATCTTCCACCAGCCCAGGTTGCTCCAAGTCCCATCCAGCCTGGCCTTGGACACTCCCAGGGATCCAGGGGCAGCCACAGCTTCTCTGGGCACCCGGTGCCAGGGCCTGCCCACCCTCACACCTCACCATCAAGTGTCTGGAGGAAGCCCTGAATGAACTGGTGAGGCCAGACTACTGGCAGAGACCCACTGAGGAAGTAGTGGATATCAATCTCTTTCCTTCTCCTGGGGATGTGATAGAGAATTAACAATAAAATACCAAATAAAAGCGCAAAGTTACCCAAGAAAGATATTTTGGGAGCCAAAGAAACCAGATTTGTGTTGAGTGTGGACAGCCCTGTATCTGGGAGCAGACCCAGGCAGTGGTCTGTATTTGCCTGTTAGTCAGGGCAATAGTTCCTTCAGATTTTCTTTAGTACCTATCACCAATTCTCCTCCTAGTCTAATTAGGGGGATGGATGGAAGAGTGAGGCCTTAGATCTAGATTTTTGATGACTCGTGATTTCTCCTTATACTGCAAAATATACTTCTTGTACCAAGCACTGACATATGAACCTTTATTTCTCTTCATTTAGCACTTAACGACTTAGAAGATGCACCATAATCCCAAAAGTGGCCACGTCCTAACAACAGATTAATGGCATTTCTTTGCATCCCTGACTTACTTTTCAGGAGTTTATGTAAAGGGCACAAAGCCATGCCATTGCCTCAGAATGATCTGCTGCCCCCAGAGCTTGGTGCTTCCCACTGCACGTGGGGAATCAGCCACTGTCACCGTAAGGAATTCCACCTGCAAATGCAGGATTTTCCTCTTCCCCATTCCCTCAACACAGGCAACCCAAAACAGGAGCTCTCACTCGTGCATACCACGACCAGCCCTAATGCAATGCAGCACATCTACAGACTAGTGAGAGGGTATCTTTTAGAAGAATAAGCTTTGGAATTCAGGAAATCTGTATCAGACGCCATCCCTTCCTCTCGTCCCCTGAAGGCATCACTGTCAGTCTCTGTGTCCAGCGTGTTCCCAACATTTCTCTGTACCAGCAGACATTTCAAAGGAGTCAGAGAACATCTGTGTTCTGATTTCACTGCACTTGCTACCTGCCATCAACAGGAAAGTGAATTATTGCAGGAAAGGTACAGCTTTTTGATGTTTTTAACACTGTTTATGGCGAGGGAGAGGCAAGTGTTGTTGGCCTCCTGAAATTCAAATGCAAGTCTGACCTAAACAAGGCCAGAAGCCTTTAATTCAAGAGATACAGCTCTCAAGACTGCCCCTCTCTCACAACAGCAGTATTCAATGACCCAAATTAAGCCCTGGACAAGAAGCCCATGTGTTAATACCCCCCAAACAGAGCCAGCTGATTTCAGTTACCACCTTCAGTTCCAAATAAGCTCCTGAGTGACCAGTACACCTGCTACACCATACAGGTGATGTCAGTTATAAAAGATGGGATAAAAGATTGCTTTAATAAAAGTGGATTTAATGTTTCTGAAAGTGTCAAATGTTAGAAGCCTCTGGAACAGAGGAAACCAATACACCCAGTAGTCTGGCATATGCTTTACCACCTTCATTCACCAGCATCCTGGAGTCACAACTGTGTTAGGACACATCCTGTGATTACTGTTCCCATTGATATCAGGGAGCCCAAAATGACTGGTTTTGGTTTCCTAGCCTGGACAGGCCATGCCTAACAGTGTGAACCCCACAGAAGCAGTGGGGTCAAACGTTTGGCATGGACTGGCTCTGCCTGGGTCCTCCTTTTCAACAGGCATTCCAGTATGCCCACACCACTGGCTGGACATCAAGTTTTCAGTGGAATGTAGAGACTTCATACTAGAAAAGGTGCAGCTGAGAAACAGTTTATTAAAAGTGTTCTGCAGAGTCTGAATAAAAGATTAGTGTATTTTCAAGACAGTCTCAGGTAAAGCCTGTGAGGAAAGAATACACTGTGTCACTTTGTTACCTCCTGAAGGACACAGCATTTCATCACCAGAGCACACCTTCATCCATAGGCTCAGCCTGCCTAGGGAGATCGGGGACAGTCAAGCCTCTCCATGTCACCTTCTCAGGATTTATGCCCATAACAATATGATTAAAAAATTTAAAAAAGACATCTAGAGCCCCAGGAGAGCACACAGAGCAATCATTTCTGGGGGATCCTGCAATGCACAGGGAGACACCTGAGCTAAAACACCCTGCCAACCACTCCTTTTTCCTTGTCTCTCCTTCCCCATGAAGAAAAGCCAGTGAGTAAGTTCAGAAGTTCCAGAAATGTTAGGTTTCCCAAACAAAAAGGTATGTCTTGAACAAAGGCGCTGTGAAAGAAAATTAACATACGCCAGGGGAATACAGACTCCACAAGAATCACTGGAAAGTCTTCCTTAAGTCCCATAAGTAGAATAAGAGTAAGCAATTTTTTATAAGTATTTTCATCTCTTACAGATCATCCAAAGCTTCCAGTATAGCCTGAAAACCCACTTCTAAAGACTGATGGTACCTGTATGTTCATTCCAATCCAGGATCTGCTCCCAAAAAGCCAAATGCAAGCAGGACAAAGCCCTCATTTTCCACCTAGGAAGCAAAATCACATTGACCTGACATTGCAGGAGATGTAAAGGATTTCACCTCAAACAATGAAGGAGACAGTTATCCAAAGTAAAGAGTTCCAATTTCTAAAGCACTTTGCATCAGAGATAGGGCTTAGAAAAGGCTTTCTAGATGCCTACAAACTACTGTCAACAGGGATTGCTTTTTTCTGCCAACAGATTAGTCTTAAGAGCAGGTTTAACTTCTTTAACATCATTCAAAGACCACTCAACGAACACAAAAGCACTAAAAATGTTACTTGTATCTGCCTTTACTGTTGGTTTCAAGTTAAATGGCAACGGGGAACTTACCTGGTCTTCTATGACTGTTGTAATTAACAGCTTAAAACCAAACCAAAACCCAACGACAAAATACAACTAAGAAATCCATACCCATGAGGGGAATTTTCCATCTTTCCCCCATGTTAATTTGGTACTAAGCTGGCCTTCGACACCCATCAGAAATGTGTGCTGTCGTTCCTAATGGTCTGCTCCTAACAAAATAACCCTGCCCTTTTCTCCCCAGAGAAAGAACCGGGTGTACAGCTGGGGACTCCGAGGCACTTGCAGCTTGAGGTTTCAAATGACTGTCCAAACACTAAGGGGAGAATCATAAAAGAAAGATAACACAAGCAAAAACTTCCGTGATGAACAAAAGAGTATTTCACTGTCACATCCCATGCAAGTGCCTCTGAGAAGCAGCCTAACAGTGAAAGCTCAGAGCAGTTTTATGGAGATTGCATAGTGCTCCACTGAGCTGAAATGGAACTACTGCCTTCCATCCCATAAAAGCCAAAGGCTTTCAATCTGCCCTTTATACGTGGATGAATAATTCATTGCAGGCTTGGCCAGCCCCAACAGCTCCCTCCCCTCCACCCAAGGCAGGGCTGCAGAGTCAACACAAGTTGGTCTCTGTGCTGCTAACAGGGATCATTACTCGCTAACAGGGATCATTACTCTGTGCACTGGAGTGTGCCATTGTACCACATGGCTCAGGACCCGGGCAGGGGAACCTCCCGTAAGGGACAATTCCTTGGATTTCGCCAGCACCACCAAATGTAGCCCAGCTCACCATCAGGAATGCTGCTCCACACCCCCAGTAGCAGGGCAGGCAGTGAGATCAACCCAGAGCCTTGAAAGATGTGGGAAGGAGCACACAGTGGTGGGATAAGGTGTAAAAGGACCCCACGATTCCTTGGCATTTGTTTCCAAATTACAGGATTGGCAAATACTGGAAGAAACTCAGGTTTTTGTAATGGGGAAAAAAAAAAATAAACGCAAAGGAAAAACCACATGCCACGCTGGTCAGGAAAAGGAATTGAAATCCTGAGGAATATAAAGACCTTTTTTCCATGGGAGTTCAAGACAAGCCATGCAAGAGGGAAGAATCAGAATTCAGCAGTCCTTCAAGACACACCAACTACAGGACGTTCAATCACAGCACTGCATAACCAACTCTGTTGTAGGAGCCACATCAATCACATTTAAAATATTAATAAATAGCCTGCATTTAGGAGCCTTTAATTACTTTTTCAATGGGTGATTGACTCTATCAGTAAATTCAAATGATGCTTATAGGTTGTCAAACCTTCAAGAGGATGCAAGAGGAGAAGCATGTCACCTTTCCAGAGCATTTAAAATAACAGGACTTCTTCAGATTCTACATTTATTTCACAATCTACAGATTTTGAATAGAGTGAATCACTTCCAGTCCCAAGATTTCCTTCTCAGGATGCTTATCAGCTTTAAAATGAAACATTTAAACTAAGTTAGTATTTTAACAACATAAGCCTTTCCCTCTTAGGCTAAACCATGCTTTGCAGGTCTCCGTGACCTGAGGGAACTGCCTGCATTTCCAAAACTTGCACACAGAAAATAAACGGGGCACGGATGTATCATTTAATCTGACAGTTTATCAGTAACATTTTGCTCAGACAGTGCTATTTGCCTAGGACAGACAGCACCTAATTCTATTAGATCTGAAATCTTAACTCCCTGGTCCTTGAAGGATCAAGGCTTTCAAGGCTGTCTGAAAAATCCAGCTGTGAACACTGTGAGCTCTCCTGAATTTGCTAAGCTTGGCTTGTGCAAGTCATTTCTGCCAGCTCTGAAGCAGCACTCCCAGTATTTGCCTGCTTCCTCCCCTTTGGGGAACCACAATTCTGGAATGCACTGACAATTAGGTACTTGGTGTGCACTAAGGTGTTGTAGTGAGCACCAAACACATCCCAGTCAAGGGACCTACAAACCCCTCCTGCATGGATGAATCCCTGCTGAATTCAGAGTGGCACAGACACACGGCTCTCCAAACCTCAGCCAGCAGTGCTCGGTTGAGAGAGTGGGCCAAGACAGACAGGAGCTGCATCACATTCTCCAGGTCTCTTCCCACAGGAGGTTCAGCAATCTTCATTTTAAGAGCAAGCACGCACAGCACGAAGCAGACTGTATGAAACCATTTGCACTGGTGGTCTCTTTGCTTCAGAGCCCATAATTTTGTGATTCAGCAATTTCCTGCGCAGCCTGTCAGGCCAGGATGATCAGCTTCCACAGAGCTGTTTGTAAAAGTGGACAGTAAGCAGAACAGCTTCTGCCTTCAGCAGTTAACTGTCATGCACAAACTGGACATGATGAAACTTTTTAATAGCCTAAAAAACACTGAGCAGCTTATTTTTTTGTAGGACACTCATATTGGTCATTTGCTTAGGTGTCCTGCTGGTAATTTCCACAGCAACTTTACTGTGGCCTTTTGAGGACACACTTCTCAGTGGAAGCAAAGTAGGAATCTTCATGAGACACTTGGGAAGGCAGAGCTTGGCTGAAGGGCCTTTGAAGAGGAAAACCACCCTTTATGTCTCTGGAAGACCAAGCCCACAAGAACAATTGACTGATATTTGCAAATGTGAGATTGTTTCAGCACATACATAGCACTAAAATGCATCAATACCTAGTAAATCATTTTCTTCCCCCTCACCAATAAGCTCTTAGTACAACACAGAGCAGAATGAAGACGGAAGTCTGATTGCCAGGGACTCATTTGTGACTTCCAAACCTACCCAAGCAAGGAAATGCTGCTCCTAAATGCTGCCATTTACTGGCTGTTTTTGCAGTTAGCACAGTCCCAGGCCCAGAAATGGGGACGGAATGTTTTCACCTTCCCAAGAGCCTCCAAGGGCTTATTTTCAACACTAAGTGAGGTGCACTCACTTGTACACACAGCTCCTCCTCTACCCTTTTCAGGTAACATCAAAACCCGAGGCACTGCTTGGAACAAAATGCAGATGCACGTTCAACGACACAAATACAAGTGTAGACAATCTTCCAGCCTGACACCATCTATGGATACTGAACACATACAGGCTCTTAAAGACTCACCTGGCATTACAGCCTGGGATTCAGCTCATTTTAGTGACAATACGCCCTATGTAGTTGCTCTGTAGCAAAACCTAGTCACAAACTGTACTTTTAATCAATGTGATGCATTCACTCTTTGCCTCTGTAGCACACATCCTTCCAGTAATGGATTCCAGACACACCGGTGCCAGAAGCAGAGCAAACAGTATCACCACAGAACAAACAAGGTCAGAGGCTCCCAATGAAAAGCTCCAATGAAACAGTAAAAGATAGGACATACATGCAGTGGAATATCTGTCACTAAAAGTCAATCAGAACATACTCTAGCCTTGACCCAATGCCAGGAATCAAAGTTTCCAGCCTAGGGGAAAACATACTACGTTAAACAAGCACAACGACTCGGCACATAGGTGGAATTTCTCAAAGGTCCCACATCCTAATTTGCTGCCTTCTCTTCCCACCTGAAGTCTCATTTGAGATGAGAATTGCAGTGCAATCCTCTTCACACACACACAAAGTGATCTGCTTCTTGCAAAGAGGCTGGATGACACCCAGCACTTCATCCTGCAAGACCTCTCAGCAGCTTTCCTCTGGTGTGGAGATCACACTGTATTTCGCTGCAAGACCAAGCCCACGAAGTGATTGAACAATACTTGTAATTATGAGGGATTTTCAGTGCAAAAATAGTATTTAACCCCATCAATACCTAGTAAATAATTTTCTTCCCCCTCACCCAATACACAGAAAAATTAAGACAGAAGTCTATTGGCAAGACAGCAATCTGTCACTTCTAAAACCTAAAATAAAAATGCAAAGGCATCACTCCTAGAGTGCACACACACATCTACTAAGTGCAATTAATTAGTTAACTACTACCATGTCAGGCTGCTGCCCACAGAGCAAGAGGAAATAGCAAAAACCAGCAAGATCTGAAAAGCCAGCCCTGAGCCAGCTTCTATCAAGAGCAGGAACAGAAGAAATTGAAAAATGTACAACCATCTGATGCTGCTGAAATAGTCCAGGTCTTCAGAGACATCACAGGGAATACTGGCAAATACCAGCAAGAGAAGGTAGCCTTTATCAGGGTGTAAATCCCACGGTGTGTCTGAACTGCTCGAATGGCCAGTTAAAATATACTGTAAAATTACTGACGCGGAAGTTCTCTAGGCTGCAAATATCTGCAATATCACAAGTTCATAGCTGTGCTGTCTTCTGCTTGAAAATTGCCCTTGCATGTGCAAGGAAAGTTAAGTCAAAATCACAGACACATTAAACTCTAGATAAATAAGAAGAATTTCCTGGTGGAAGTAGCCAAATTATAGTTGCAAAACAAAAGCAAACCAAACCACATAAGGCTTATCCACAGCCTTGACAATAAGAGAAAGCTTATTCTTAGACAGGTCCAAGAGAATTTTTCTCCTCTTAGGTACTTTTAAGTCCAGCAACTTGAAAAGTATCACTAGATTTCCCAGACAACAAAATCAGCACAGGAATGTTCAAAACATAAACTGTGAAGGTCTTTTGCTCTAACCTTGTCTCTCAAACACATACTTTGTTATTCATTGTTATTATAGGCAGCTCTAAACAATGAGGAGTGTTTATCAGCAGGCATCAGTTGCTGTGGGAAACTGACATCCAAGTACCACTTCCAGAGAGGGAGAGGCAGGGACTGATGCAAAGTTGACATTTCTTTACTGTCCCAAGCTGCCTGTAGTTTGCAGCACTCAAAATAACTCTGCTCACAGGCTGAGATGTTGTCTTCCTATGACACTCGTTTGTTTCCTCTCCCTTCCACTCTTTACAAATCCATCAGCAGCCTGTAAAATACATCTGTGCTTCATTTTATGTCACCGGTAACACGAGACGAGCACTGACCACATTCTCACCTCTCGTGACTGATCAGGATGTGGGCAGGTACCGGCACCATCACCTGGAGACCTTCCTGCTCCCTTGCACGTGCGTGTAAACACACCAGCTGCAGTTCTGCTGCTCCAACGGGCTTCACCTCGTGCCAGTTTCTCCCTGGAAACGTTTGTCAGCAATGAGAAGGATCAGAACACAAAACACAACCTTTAATCATTCAAATATCAAATGTAATATTTGACATCTAGAGTTCTGTTTTCTTTCCCTCTCCTCACAGGAAAACTCCCCCGTTCATCTGCCAAATTCCCCTTCTGAGACAATGGTGTTAGAGAAACCCACGGAGCAGTACCAGCCTGCTGACTCCAGAGCTACTCAGGGATGGGCAACAGAGACCTGTCTTACAAAGTCTTCCTTTCAAAAAGTGACAAAGAAGATAAAACCACGCAGCTTTAGCCATCTGCAGCACTGTAATCCAAATCTGGACTTTATCAGGATCCTGAACTGTGAAAAGGCAGGTGCTAAAAACATGATTCAAGATAGCACACAGTCCTCCCCTTCTGCCTGAAGGGATAAGGCTGAAGTTTTTGCTGCCGAACTACAGAAACCTCCTCTTAAAGCCTATTAAGGCATTTTCTTCAGAGGTGTAACAATAACAAGAGGCAGCACTTTCTGGCCTCTAAAATCCCTTCCTTCCTGACCTTGAGAACCACCAGGCTCCAAGCAAAACTGAAGTATTATTATTAGGTTGGCTGGCTGCCTACACACAGTCCCTCTTCAATAAAACCGACTTGGAAGACTCCAGGCAGAAGTTTATATATCACATAACTCTGTTCCACTCTTAGCAGAGACCAGAAGACTACACTGGATTTCACACAGCCATTCAGGCTGGAAAAGCCCTTTCAGGTCAAGTCCAGCCATCGACCTGACACTGCCAGGTCCACAACTAAACCATGTCCCCAAGCACAACACCCACAATTTGTTATAAATTACTCTATTATTATATAACATCGCTACAACTGATCTCCTTTACTAGAGGAATCCTTGCACTGTCCAGAAAACAGGCCAACACACATCAGTCGTTTGTTAAAAGGTAACCTTAGTGAAACACTATGATGTAGAAACTTCACATTAATCTACAAACATGGATGCAAGGCACAACCACTGAACTTGGAACTCTACCTTTCTATGTTCCTTTTCCTTCCCCTACTTCTCTTTTGCTCTTTTTCCAGGCTGAGTGTCTTTGCCCTGGAGCCCTGCCCCTCTAACTGCTGGGTGAGATCTTTGTGAAGGCTACACGTATGTACAGGAAAGAAGCCTTCAGCACCAGCAGGTTCAAAAAGACCCCCAAGGACTTTATAGGAAAGGTCCTGCCAGTGCACAAACACTTCATTTAGTAGCTCCTAAAGGCAACGATATTTGTTGAGATGTCCACCCAGTCAACTCCCTGATTTACCTTCTAAGAGGTCCAGGTACACCAAAAATGCAGTGTAGACTTGAGTACTGTCAGCAACATCAAGTGACATCATTTCTGTGAACTGAGACCCAAAGAATAACACTGATGAAGGAAAACACACATTATATTAAGAATGCACAGACCAAACCCAGAATCCCTACAGCCGGCAGAGCCACTGGAATCTGAAACAAGCTTGAAGGCAAGCAATGAGCAAGACTTGTTTCCTGAGAGTATCTTCAAAGCTCCTTATTCTACACTCCTCCTATTTTGCCACTTAAAAAAGCAAGTAAAATAAGCATATAAATGAGGAACCACATCTATTCCTGGAACAGCTCTAACTTTGTAAAATTCTACCTCTCTCTGGGTACGTAATTTCACCCTATTGTGCTGCAGCACATCAACACACAATGACGGCCAAACGAAACACCTCCGTGTTTTCAGCGTGCTAAAAATTAAGAGGGAGTCAGAGTTTTAAGGCATTTACGTTTCCCAGCGGCGGTTCCACGACCCACAACCTCCTGCCCTGCTGCCAGGGGCACTTCTCACCCACCCCAGGGGCCGGAGACCCCCTCGATACACCCAGGGGATGTTACATTCCCACCTCCTCTCCCCGCACATCTCCTCGGGGCAGCCCGAGATGTCCCTCGGAGCCACGGGCGGGGGGCCCCTGTGGGGCTTCGGGCGGGAAAGCGGGACCCCTCAAGCGACTGCGCTCCCCCCGCCCCGGCCTACCGCGGGGTGGGTCGTCATCCAGTTGCCGCCGGGCGCGCCCCTCCAGCCGTCCCGGGCCCCCGGGGCCTGCCCGTCCGCCGAGGTGCCGTGGCCCGGCTCGGGGCCCGCAGAGGAGCCGTGGCCCTGCTCAGGGTCCCCCCGGCCCGCCGAGGTGCCGTGGCCCTGCTCAGGGTCCCCCCGGCCCGCCAAGGTGCCGTGGCCCGGCTCAGGGCCCCACTCGCTCCCACGCTGGCCCGGCTGAGGGCACTCCCGTCCCGCCGAGGTGCCGTGGCCCGGCTGAGGGCCCTCCCGTCCCGCCGAGGTGCCGTGGCCCGGCTCAGGGCCCTCCCGTCCCGCCGAGGTGCCGTGGTCCGGCTCAGGGCCCCACTCGCCCCCACGCTGGCCCGGCTGAGGGCCCTCCCGTCCCGCCGAGGTGTCGGGGCCCTCCCGGCCCGTGTGAGGGCCGCCCCGTCCCGCCGCCGCCATGTTGTCCCCGGGCTGTGCCCCGCGCGGCGCTCCGCGGGCACGGCGGCGCCGCCGCGATAGTTCCGCCTCGATTCCGTTCCGCACCGCGCCCCCCCCTCCCTCAGCCGAGGCCGAAGGCGCCGCTTTGATTGCCGGGTGTGAGCGAGGTAAAAATATTCCTTAACACAAAGGGTCCCTTCGCGATCTCTTTTTCTAATGGCTAATTTTTTTCCTATTTGTTTGTTTTGTAGTTGAAGTGCCAGCAAAAATAAGGTTGTGGAGTTTTTTGTTTTTTTTTTTTTTTAACCAGGCCGACCTCCTCAGAATCGCTTCAGACTGTCCACAGTGAGGTTTCCTGTGGGCACAACCCACACACCACTTTATGCATTAAACACGTATGGATTAATTTTCATTGATAATCATCAGGCCTGTAAAGAAGAAGGGTTAAAGGGGCACAGCAAAGAACACGTTGTTGGTATGTGGTGACTGTGAGAAACAGTCTCAGTGGGGTTTCAAACTAGAGTTTATTGTGTGGTAAAAGCAAACAGTCTCTGCTCTGCTTCTCGCACACCGGATGCAAAGTATGCCAGGCATTTATTCAGTTACTCCATACATATTCATTACATCATAGGAATACGTATTTTATGTTCATTTACTATCTCAGTAATGACTTCACTGTAATTCGTGTAGTTCCTGACAGGGATTACAAGAATTTAGGGAGTCTAATTCACCTAATGTCAGTCTTACATAATTCATGTGTCCCCTGATAAAGACTCAGCTGACCTTACCCCAGCCCTCCATAATTCAGGTACTCCCTGATAAAAGCTTAGATGACCCCTAACCCCAGTCCTCCATAATTCCTTATGGGGTGTAGTTGAACTAATCAGTTTTATTTCTTTTATGGGGCTGCAATTAACCCATTTGTTTCTTTACTGGTACGGATCAGATCTATACCTTATCACAGGGCTACACCCAGAAAACTCTGGCTGAGGCTGGAAAATACCAAACACCTGCAATGACCCAAGGAAACCCTGAGTGTGATCACTCCTGAGGAGGCCAGTTTGACACAGGGCCTACTGAAAAAAGAACAGCCCTGTCTTTAATTCTTCTTCTTTATAGGCCTAATGATTATTCTGTAATAAGGCACCGATGAAAATTTATCTGTACATATTTAATACATAAATTGGTGCGTGGGTTGTGCCACAGAAAGCCACGTTGGAGACAATCTGAAGTGATTTTGAGGAGGTTGGCTGATCCAGTCTCCGAGACGTTCATGGAAGACTTGGCAACAGCGGTTTACTCAGCTGCTGGGAAAATAATTGGATGGATTTGGGTCCTCAGAGCTGAAGAAGTAAATGAAAGGAAATAGACTTGTCTGTAGGTCCCAGCAGGACAAATCCTCTGTTTTTTTACTGTGTGGGCAACGAGTCTAAACTAGAAAAAAGCTTTCTCGGAGACAACTTGTCACCTGTCAAACTGAGGGAGCACAGTCCTCCCAGCTGGAATCTTCTTGTTTGGCATGGATGTTTTGAGGAGGGTGAAACAGATGGCTTAAATTAATTTCTGTGGGACTTGCATCTGCAAAAAGCTGCTTCTTCCTCAAAACTAAAATATTTCATCCGAGTGGCTCATTGTCCTGTCACAGCAGGATTGAGTTTGGTCTTAAAAAACAAAACACAGGATAGAATTTTGGCCACTAGTAAAGAAGTGCAGATTTCTGTATGCATACACCTAGAGTTACATGTACCTATAGACGTTGGAATGTCATCAGTTGCCAGGGTAACTGTCTACCTGAACTCTCCAAACTTTCTCTTGCCCTCAGCAAATCGTTGTGGCGCTGATGCTGTTCACAAAAGAAAAGAAAAGGGAGAAGTCTGAAGAAAAATTAAAGATATCAAGAGCTGCACAGGGTAAAAATCAGTCAGCCTTCTGCAAACCCTGCCTGCAACGCCACCCAACTGGGTCGCACCTCTACAACTCTCAGGTAGAACAAAGCTGTGGCTTTGCACTTGCTGCCTTCCAGATCTTCCTTTCTTTCTGCAGGGTGACAATGTCTGCTTGGCCCTGATCCTGACCCTGCATTCCCCCCATGAGAAGGTCAGTACAGAGCCTGTGCTGTCGCACCACCTCCACAGAGGAGGCCTGGCAAAGGGGAGTCACAGAGGATGCATATTTCTCCTGAAGTCTCCTAAAATTGGGATTGTGACTGGAACCTTGAATGTCCTAGTGGATGGAAAATGCTGGCTTACATCGCTCCACATTCTGTATAATTCAGTGGCATTAGTCCCCATCCTCCAAATGCGAGCAGACCGGTGAGCGACAGCAGAATTCTGTGTGTGGATTCAGCTGGCTCCCCTGCAAAACCCTAATCACTCCATACAAGCTACAAAGCTGCTCCTTCTATTTGGTTAATGAACCCAAGCATAAAAGCAACATGTGGCAAACTAACCGTGAAAGAAAAGCCTCACTAATGTGTCATTCTAGAAGGACAATTATAAAGGTGTTGTGAAGGGCAAACAGGGGGAATATATTTGCAGTAATTGTTCAGGAAGATCCTTACAAATGGAGGGAGTTTCTCAAATTTTAGTGCAGGTGATTCTGTGACCTTTGGTGATTCTTTTTTGAAACTTCCTAGGATCTTTATTTTCTTTTTGTGTTAGTTTTTGGGAAGTCATCTGGTCAGGAAACTGAGACAATAAAGTTGGTGTGGATGATAAATTAAGTTCTGTAAACAAAGAACAGCAGACATGAGCTTGCTCTCTCCTTCTCTCTCTCTGTGTATATTACCTGGGCTGCAAGCAATTCACAATGACATTATAGATAATGAAACAATTGTTTGCTTGTTAAATGTTTCCTCATATTTGAGTTTTGCAAGCACACAGCCCAGAGTGGATCTTAAAGTGGATCTGTCTGCACTGGCTTTTATCCACAGTAAACCCCAAATACGACACGATGAGGCCCTTAGAATTAATTAGAGATTTCATCTTGAAAAGGGTTTAGCATGCCCAAATCCTATTAACTTCTAAGAGAGCTGTGATTACTATGACCCTTTTAAGATCAGGACCCAATAATTTTATTTGCTGGAACAGGTTTTATTTATTTTGATGGTAATTTGTCATTGGTTCATTCACAGGAATGTTTCCGTGGCAGAAAAGTCGATGAAATACAGGGAATATTTTCCCTGTATTCCCATTTTTCCGAGGAGAGGGGCTGAGAACTGGGGAGAAGAAAGCTCCAGGTAAACCTTAAAGTCCCTTCCAGTACTTGAGCAGAGCTTAAAAAAGTAAAGAGGGAGAGTGACTTTTTAAATGGGCAAATAGGGACAGGAGAAAGGAAACATCTTTAAACTGGATCAGGGTAGCTTTAGATGAGATATTGGGAAGAAATCCTTCCCTGTGAGGGTTGGGCAGAGAAGCTGTGGCTGCCCCTGGATCCCAAGGCCAGGCTGGACAGGGCTTGGAGCAGCCTGGGCTGGTGGGAGGTGTCCCTGCCCGTGGCAGGGGAGGTAGAACTGGATGAGCATTAAGGTGCCTTCCAGCCCAAGCCATCCTCTGACTGTATGATATTAATTTTCCAGCCATGTTCCAGCCGGGACAGCAGCACTCTGCACATCCCTCCTGCGGCGTGGGACGGGCGTGAGGTGTGCAGCTGCTTCACACGGACATCCCTGGGGGGTTTGGCGACATCCTTCTGATATAAAAGCACAAGGTAACCTTCATGCTCTATCTCGCTGGGAAAGATGAGGCTTAGATCTTCACCCAAGCAGCGAACTAAGAGATTGTCTTCGCCTTAGCACCCGCACCGGGAGGGAACTGCGAACGCCTCTTTTTAAACCCAAAAACTCGTGGGAGAAATGCGGGGTTAGCCACTTCTACCGCGTGCCCACCGCATCCTCCCGGGGCTCGGCGGGATCCCACCTGCCACCGAGGGGCGTCCCCGCGGGCTCGGGGCGGTGCCGGGGGAGGCGCGGCGAGCGGGGCTCGGGCCGGCCGGGCGGGCAGACGGCGCTGCTGCTCCTCCTCCTTCTCCCTCTGCCTCCTCCTCCTTTCTCCTTTCTGCATCCTCCTCCTCCCGCTGCCCCGCGGCGCGGCCGCCCCGCACACCCGGCGCGGCTCCCGCGCGCCCATCATGGCTGCGAGCGCCGGGCGCCCCCCGCTCCTCCTCCTCTTCCTCCTCCTCCTCGTCCTCCTCGTCCCGCCGCTGCCGGGTGGCTGCGGGGCCAACCCGTCCCCGCCGGAGCCGCCGGAGCCGCCGAGCGCCGAGCCCCCGGCGCTGCCCGAGTCGGCTCTGCAGCAGCCCACCGTGCTGCTCGCCATCCTCGCCCGCAACGCCGCGCACACGCTGCCGCACGTCCTCGGCTGCATCGAGAGGCTCCGCTACCCCAAGAGCCGCATCGCCCTCTGGTAAGGGTGGCATGAAGGGGGCGATGGGGCCGCCCGGGGGTGCCAGCCCGGTGGGACAGGGGGGCTCTGCGGGGAGCGCACCCGCTCGGGGCCGGGGCAGCGCGGAGGGACCGGGCTGTGGCTCTGACCGTGGCCGTGGCTTCGGCACGCTGCGAAGAGCTCGCCCAGCCGTGTCGGAGCGGGAGGGCTTCGCCGTGAGCAGGAGGGAGGGAGATGAGTTAACCCGGCAAAGCTGGCCGGGAGCCTGGGAACATTCACCGCCCGAGCGTGTGTCCAAATGCACAGACACGGAGAACCCCGGCGGGGAGCGCTGGGTTGGCTCCCGGCTGGTAAATCCCGGGCTTTGTGGGGAGCTGTTTGGGTGGGTTGTGCCAGGGCTGGGGAGCGGGTGGGTGCCCGGTGGGCTTTGAAAGGGGCATTGTTGCCTTTGCCGTAGGCTGGAAGATGGCTTCAAAGTTGTATTCAGAAATCGCAGCATGGGGGCAAGCTGTGCCGGTCAAAGGGGGGTCTCCATGGAGGAATTAGAGCAATTTGGGAACGGGTCAATCTGCCTTTGCGAAGGGACAAAGGAAAAAGTTAATCGAAAGATTAACCTGAGATAAGTGTTGAGAGGAACGGGAGGTGCTTGGAAGGCTCCCAGACAGGTTTTTGTTTGAAGCATGATAATGGTGTAAAATAAGAAACGATGCTATAGAGCCTGATCCAAAGTTCGCTGAAGTCCAGGGAGAAGCTCCTGTTGACTTAAAAAGTCAATAAAGTTTAATTTTACTTTGTATGAAGGGGCGCGGGGAGGACCTTCCTCCCTGGTCACATCTCTAAAGCGTCATTAAACAGATGCTTGTATGTGTGCTCCAGGAGCATGGCTGGGATTGTCTTCAGGTACGGGGCTCTCTGCAGAACAGCAGTGCCTGCTATTATCAGTGCACGGCTCTTTTTTACCTTTCTTCTTAATCCTTTTGGATTGAAGAGGCACTAAGAAAATCGTGGTATCAGCCCAGTTTTGGTTTGCCACAAGAGTGTGGCTCTGGAATGACAAACTGGTGTGTGGCAGTGGGTAAATCCACACTCACCTTGTGTAGATCCACAACTCCTCATTTGTTGTATTGGTCAGAATTTTGCCAGTTTGGATTTCATCATGGCAGATGTGTATAAGAGCAGATATTATCAGCCCCTGCATGGCCTGTGATTCAGCTAAGTTCAGTGTTTATAAAACCTGGTGGGAGTTTTATGTGCATTCCTGGTCACCAAAGCAGAGTAGATGCTGACTTGCCTCTTGCAGTGCAAGAGCAAAGAAAGTTTTGGGATTTTTTCTTTTAAGTCCTGCAGATAATTGGTTGGCTCTGGAACTTTTTTAGTAAGTTGTATTATCCTCACTATACTTAGAGACTCTGCAGTATTGTGTGAAAGTATTCATGGGGACTTTAGGATAACTTGAAATATGCAAAGATTCTTGTAAGAACATCTCTCTCTTTTAAGGGGATTGCACACAGAAACAAAGTGGAAAATCTGCTTCTGAAAATGTCAAGCTATATAAAATGAGAATGACTAAAATGTCACAACCACTGGAAGGGAATGCCTAAATGTAGATGTTGAGAATGAAAAATTAAAAGCATATATCATCTCTTAGTCTCCCATATGCTCTCTGTGCATAGCTTGAGGGCTGAAATTCAATAGTGGATTCCTCAGATGGATTTCTAGGGGGAAGTTTTATGAGTGACAGTAAAGATGGGTTAAGAGATAATGAGTTTGAAGCAGGCGCTGAATTTTCTTTGTGCAGTCTGTATCAATTAATCTCAAGCTTTGTTGTCCTGATACTGAGCAAAAGATGTACACTGGGCAGCCTTGTGCTTCCTTCTTCCTTTTGATCTTAATGATGACTTAATTCTGGACTTAATTCTGAAGACAGTTGTTATCGTGGTGAGCAACCTCAGAAGGACTTGCTGGCTACTAATGAGTCAAGCAGGACATTTGGTCTGGGGCCAGCTGGCACGTTGGGACCGGTGACCTTTCAGTGAAACCCTTCCTTCCTTTCCTACTTTCCTCTACAGGAATTGGGAAGTTGTGCCTGAGCTGCCTCTTAGGCTGGTCCCTGACCTGTCTTAACCCCCGCTGTCCTTGTCTTGGAGAATTGTAGAACATCCCGGGTCATCCCAGGATTGTACTAATGACCTAACGGTGGGAATTTGTGTGGAAAAGCACTCAGATCTCAGTCCGGGCCCTGCTGAGCTTTTTGGGAGGGATGGCCTTGGCCAAAGGCAGTGTGTGAGCCTTTGGAGCTGCCTGTCCTGCTGGGAACAGCTATGGCTCCCAGCTTTAGCCCCCCGAGTTGGTTCTCGTGTTGCTGTGGAGGAGGAAAGGTCACACCTGTCCCCTCGGGGCATTTGGCTCGAAAATACACAGCATTGTGAGAAACGTGCTGGTGCCCAGCAACAGTAGAGAGCCTTAAGAAGGCATGGCTGGTGGATCCCCCAACAGTCTAATTTATAGCCAGCGAGGGTTCTTAAGATGTGCTCGGTGTGATCACCCCAGCAGGCCCAGCCCAGCTGGGAAACTTGGCCATGTAGGGTGGACATTGGAGAGCTGCTGAGGGAGAGAAAACCATCGTTACGTTGGACAAAAATGACCCAGAGTTACACAGTCAGCACACGCCAACCCTCCTTTGGGTGGGTTCAGTTTGGGGTTTTTTAGTTCTGTGTGTGTGTTTGAGATCCATTCAGTTATAGGCACAGAGCATTTGCATGTCAGACAGGTTCCTCTTGCCTGTAGCGGACAACTTAGAAGTCTGTGCATTCAGAAGTTTATCGCGTTGCTTTGCACTTTCTTTAGTCTTGGATTAAGCGATGGTATAGCAAAGAAAGTTGTCTGTAATTTCATCTTTAAATACCTGCTACTTCCAGACTGCGGGCCACCTGCTCTCTCATCTCTTACTCACCTGGGGATTGAATACCTGCATGACCCAGTTGGTGCTTGACAGCAGTAATTAGGTTCTTTTGTGCTTGAAAATCTGTGTCTGCTTTTGGGGATCACGGTGTGCTTAGATTTCAGAAATGATAATGCGAACAATAGCGAGATGGGTGGAAAGCTGGAATAAATCCCAGCTGAGAGATCAGCGGATATACTGTAACACAGCTCCAGGGAGTGAATGGTTTCAACTTAAAAGAGCTGGTTGTAGCTAAAAATAGAAGCTGATGAGATCAGTGTAAGAATTATATTTCATAATTGTGTATTATTAGTCTAGAACTAGCTGATGGTGTTCTAGCTGAGCTTTTTGTATTTTATTTTTTCAACAGTTTACTTTTCAAATGTGAAAAATTCCACATAGAGGACAAATTCCAGTGAAATGCAGGGACCACTTAAAGCTTTAATGGCTGTTATGGGTCCCAGGGAAGTGTTGGCTTTCAAAGCCCCTGTGCTTCCATTTCCTTGTTTCCATTTGAGCAACGAGGTCACTTTAATCTTCATGGTCACTATTAATCACTTAGGAATGCTGAAGTTCCAGTCTGCTGGCTCTGCCTCTCCGGCTTCTGTCCACTGGTGTTTTGCATCTGTTTCAAATGTGCCCACCTGTGCTGTGGCTTCCACATGGCAATATTAAAACGTAGGTTTCAGAAATTCAATTGACTTTTCACTTGGCTTGTTTTTTAAGCATGTGGGGTTTACTTTCTCATTGGTGTTTGTAGGTGTTTTAAATTCATTTATCATGTAAAAATCATAGACTAAGTTGTGCTAAAAGATAATGGACTTGCACAACCTTGGAGTTATGACAAAGGTGATGTTCATGTTGTGCGAGATGTTGCAGACAGCCTTGCTACCAGAGAACTTGCATTTAGATGGCTACATCAGAAGAAAGAATGGGAGGAAATACTTCCAATTTCTACCTGGGAAATTGGGGAAAAAAGGTTAAGTAACCTGGGCAAAATTCTTGAGTTTATCAAGACTGGAGATAGTATTCATAACTGACACTATTTGCTGCTTCTTTCTTGCTGAGGTCACTTTTACACTTAGTGTAAATTTATGTAAGAAATGAAAAACTGGACAATGCTGTAGAACTATTCCCATTCCAATATCTACAATCACTTTTTTTTTTTTTGTCTTTTGGGTCTCTCTCCCTTGTCTAAGTGACATCATGAAATTGTTCAGTAGAAACATTTGAAGTGGAACCAAAAATTACTGCCCTGCCTTGCTGAGGTTTGCATGGCAAGGCATAACCTACACTTCAGCTAAAAACTTTGCAGTTCTGCAGAGAAATGTTAAAGGAGGCATCAGCTGTGTGATAGCAACTGCTGGGGAGCAGGAGTTTCTTTTTTTTTTTTTTTCCCCCTGCTGTGCTCACAAACTGACAGATTCTGATGCCTTTTTGATGCCATTGAAGGACATCTTGTCCCACACTTTTTATTAGGGTCTACTAGACATCAATGTGAATATTGGGATATTTCCTGGAATTAATAAATAGCCCCCCAGAGATGCAGGGATTATACAGTAAAACTGATACCTTGAAATGCACAGGAGTTCTGTGAGACTAGTAAATATAATCCAGTGTGTGTGTTGGAGTGGAGGCTGCTCTGGGAATATGTCAAAGGACCAGCTGCAACCAGTAGTGGCTGGTGTTAATTTCTCCCTTAAAAAGAAGAAGGCAATTTCACTGGCACACCAAACTATTTCAGCTCCTTATTTCTAGTGATTCTGGAAGCAGGGAGCAGTTAAGTGTGATCCAAGGGAAGCCTTCTCAATTCCCGCTGTCATCGTCTTATTCCAGAGGGGAAAAGTGCCTCTCCCCTGTGTCAGCGCTTCTCCAACCGGACTAACGCGTGGATCTCTTGGAACGGTTCACTCTGGAAGGCACCTCCAAAGATTGTCTGCTCCCTGCTCAAAGCAGGCTCAGGTTAAGGCTGCCCAGTGCCATTTCAGTTCAGGTTTTTAATATCTCAGGGCTGGATGCTCCCTGATCCCTGGGCAGCCTGCTCCAGTGAGATTGTCGCTGTCACAGAATGTCTTGGAAATTCATACTGGCAGAGGGTGGCAAGTGTTTGGGATGGAGATCCTTGAATGAAGACTGTTCTTCCAACAGCTTTTCTTTTTCTTTCTCTTTTGCATTTTCCTGTTAAATGGAGGATGTCTTCTTTTCGGAGAGCTGCCTGATCACTGCTCTCAGATTCTCAAGGAAGAGAGCCCAGGGGTGTGAGTGCAGCTGGAGAGGGCTCAGTCCCCAGGAGGTGTGGCAGGAGCCTTCCTGAGCAGAGGAGAACAGGCCTTTGCAGTGAGCCAGAGACTGAAGGGCTTTTCTGATCTTCTCTGTAAATTATCACACACCTGCAATTATTTGTCTGAGTCCCCCAGGACTGAAAATCTTCCAAGTGCTGGGTCAGGATTCTCTAAAAACAGGTCTGTGATACACATGGTGTGCAGAACATCACCCGCCGCCAGTGCTCGCTGTCGGTCCTGCGAGACACCCTGAAGCACCATGTGAACTGGGGAGCAGAGAGGACTGAGGTGATGTGGGGAGCTGTCTGTGAGAACCTGGAATTTCCTTCCTGTGGGCTGATGTTTCAGACTTCCTATTATTTCAGTCTCTTTCTGTGCATCTCATTTCCTTTATTCTAGTGAGGCGTAGCATATGTCAGTGGTGCTCATCGCCAGGGGTGGATTACAGTTCAATGGGGCCCACATGCGCCAAAGTTTCAGGGTAAAGAAAAATGGGAATAAAAAAAATGTTGGTGTTCTCTACCAGGTGAACTTTTGGCCTTCTTCTGCCAAAGAAGCCCAGCTCCTTCATACAAACATGTGGCACTACTAATAGTCTCATCAGCAAAGAAAAAAGGGATTTTTTTCTTCTTTTTTTTTTTTTTTTTTTTTGTACAATGTGCTTCATTCAGTGCCTGGATCCACTTTTTAAATATGAAGTGATTGGTTTGGGTTGTGTGTGCAAGCACATGAGTTTGTTTGTGTGTCTGTATCTGGTGTCCTTGGACGAGAGCACTTTTGTTACTGTAGAATGACTCCAGTTTTCTTTCCGGAGAATTAACAGGCAGCCTAATAACTACGTGGTGGTTTTAAACTTTTTCCAGCTGAGGATGGATCTGATACATACTTTCAAATGGAGTTTAACTGCCAAAGTTTTCTGCAAACCACTTTGGTTGAGATACTGTTTTGTAATGTATCTTGTTGATCCTCCGCCTCATAGATGTGGCACTGCTGAAAAATTACTTGATTTTGTACCAGAGACTGAATTCACTGTGAAGGACTGGAATTATGTTCATACTCCTGCATATCTTTCTTATTTTTCTTTGGGAGGGGTGGTCACTTATTTGAGGTAGCCATAGAACGTGCTAGAAAATGAAATCTCCTTATACAGAAGTGAAAGCTGGTATATCTTCTGCTTTTACTCTGACGAACTATTTACATAGTCAATATGTTTTTACCCCTTACTGGCATGTAATCATATCAGCAGGTGAAACAGCATTAATTGTTTTGTGATGGGAATATGTTTTTGCCAAAGTCTGTCCTTGCTCCTTTTCCAGGGACTGTGAAAGCATTGAGGCTGCTGGGGATCCCTGCATCAGTGTCATGCCTGATGCCCGAGGGGTTGTAATACATGGAATTAAGAGGTTTCCAGCTGTTTGCCCTTCATCTGTCTAGGTGGACAGATAGGAGTAACACACCTCTTTGAAAGATAAGCAGATCCTAATCTGGAGCAGAACACATATTAAGTTTGAGCCTGTCACCCCTGGAGCTCATGAGGATCTAAATTCATGCTGAAGCAGAAGACAGTGGGTGTCCATGTAAATTACAGTGCCACGGTAGGGCTCACTTACGTGGGGGCTCATTATTTTTATTTATGCTTCCCCCCCTTTCCTCAGACAGGGTACAGGCTTCCCTTGATTCCAAAAAGGACTCGTTGCTTAGTTTTGCTCTTTGATCTCTGTCGAAGGGGAAAGGTTCTGCGTGGCTGCAGCCTGGTTTGAATGTCACCCGGTGGCATTAACTGTGAAGGATCAGTTTACATAGTGAAGCTCATGGCAGATGCTTATCTAACTTCAGCTGGCAGGTCAGAATCTTGGGATTGCTACTGGTTCCACAAAACGGATGCTACATTGTACCTTTGGGGGTAGAATGAGAATTGAAGGCTGTTTTGTGAGTTATTTCCTTGGTATTTTCAATCATTCTTGTCCTTACATGGTGCTCGGGAAAATTTGAGGTCAGTTTGGACGGGGCACTGAGCAACCTGCTCATTGCAGGGAAGTTGGACTGGGTGACCTTCCAAAGGCCCTTTCTCACCCAGACCATTCTAGGATTGGAAGAAAAGGCTATTTTCCAGCAGTCCCAATTTAAACTGCTATTTATGATGTGAAAGTTTACTGTTAAACTCTGACAAATGTAAATGCTTTATTTCTTTTTCCTTTTCCTTCTGTTTGTTAGCTTGAATCCATGAACTGCTCCCCACCAGACTTCACCCAAGTGAACTTAAGTAAGTGCCTGTAGTTGGACTACTGTCAGTAGATAATTAAAAGCCAACTTGAGACAAATCCCAGAAAGATGTTAACTAGGAACCATGAGCTTTAGACAGCCAGGAAAAGCTGTGGGAAACCTGTTCTGTTCCTACAGTTTGTCCAGGAGGCAAAGAGAAACACGACCTATAAAGCTTTGCAGCAAGGCTCTTCTCTCTCCACCAGTCATCAGCACTTCCCAGTTGATGTGAGGATGCAGGAATGTTTTGTTGTTATTGCATCAAATAAACTCCAAGTGTTTAAGTGAGATTCAAACCTCGGCTGAGAGGAGCCAGCCCGATGTTCACTGCAGGGAGGGGAGCAGGTGCACAGCCCTGACCTTGGCTGTTCTCCCTTTTCCCCGATGTGAGCCGGAGTGTGGTCCTTGGCCACTCCATCCTGCTGCCTGCCAGGAGGGAAGGGCTGCTTGGGGTAGTTCTGCCTCCCAGCTGCAGCCCTGCATGAGAATATAAACAAACAGTGCACCAGTGACTCAGCCTGTGGAGAGGAGGGATGGAGGGCAGGCTGGGATGCTGATTTTGTCATGTCCCAGGGTGTCTATTTGCAGTGAAATCCCGGGAGCCTGAGATTTAGCTGCAGATTTACTGCTCAGTGGAGTTTCAGCACTGGGATGCCTATGAATGCTCTGAACTCTCCTTGAGGTTTATTGAGGCTGTGTTTTTACTCTTGAAACTTCTTCTTCTTAAATGAAGTCAACAACTACATTCTTTCAGTCTAACCAGAACTTGTAATTAACACCATAACCCATAAAGACAATGACAAAAATATTTAAAGCTCAGAGAAAAGCACAGCAGTTACATGCACAAGCCACTACACTAGACTAGCAAAAATCCTAAAAAAAAAAAAAANGAAAGATATATGTGTCAGCACAGAAACTGTATGATTAGGATAAAGAGTTCTGATTTTATTTTGGAAAACAGCAAAAGCCATGTTATTTCTCTTTTCTGCAGACTGAGGAATTAAAAGGGGTTCTGATGTCTCCATGAACTGCTGGCCTGCATTTTGTGCCTCTTTAATTCCTGACTGGAATTGGCTAGAGTTACCAGTGAGAGAAATAGCTGGAATAGCTTGGAGGTTAACTTTCAGGCTTTGAAATCCAAATGTTCTAGGACCTGTTTTACTGACAGGCATAAGAAGTCAAGAGAAGGAGTGGTGTGAGTATGGATCAAGATTGGACAATATTTTGTATTATGGAAATTATCCCTTGCTGCATGAGGGATTGAAGTAAAGTTAAGTCTTGAGAATGGTAAAACTTAGCTAATTCCAGTTGCTTCTGAGCTTTGCAGATCCTGTAGATGGAGAAAAGGGGCTGGTAATGGTGGAGCATGTGTATTATGGCCTGTTCTAGTGTGATGCTCCTGCATTAAACTGGTATTTTTTAGAGGTCTGAGAATATGAGTAAGCTCTGGTAATCTGAATTTGTTGCTGGATTCTGCATGGCTGGCAGAGTTGGGAAGAAGCTGGTGTGGGCGGATGGCATTGTTTTTGTCTGTTAGTGTGCGTATGGAGTTTCTCATAGTATTTTTACAGAGTCCTGTACCTTTATTGCCTGGAACTGTATACTTGTCTCCATTTTGGCTTTGTTTCAACCTCTTCAGCATCTTCAGATGGAAGTGGGATTTTGTAGAGGTGAATTCCATCGGTTCTGTTTTGCCGTATGGAACAGCTTAGCTCAGGGTTGGGGTTTGAGAGTTTCACACTGCTGCAGACTGAGATAGGAGCTGGTGATTTGGGTCCTGGAGGTTTAGAAAAGCCAGTGGCTGGTAGGGACCAAACACTGTATGTGTTCTGTACTGTTGGTGTGTACCCTGTTGGTATCTGGTTTAACGTAACCAGTTCATGTGAGGAACGACAGAGCAGTAGTCCAGCACTGTGCTCATTTTTGCCAGTCTTATCCCATCAGATTCACTTGACTCATTCACATAAATCAGTTTCTGGATGCTGCCGAGGTTTGCTCCAAATGGTACGTGCTGCTTCAGTAGGAAGCTCTGCATGGAGTTTGCTTTTAGTTGTCTCTAAGATGAGCTCCAGGGTTCTGGAGTAGTCTACTCAGACTTTTCTAAATAGGTTAGCAGAGAATAATAATTCCTCTGGGGCCTTTTGCCTCTTCAAATATTTTCTTCCTCTGACTCTGGCTGTCAGAGACTTTGGTTACACTCGTTTTTCAAAACACTACTCTGAAATAAGTTCAGTGTGTGTGACTGGAATATGAAAATGTCACTGCTGCTAAATACCTTTGCTTAATTTATGGTTTATTTTAAAATTTGGTTTTTTCTACTTCAAACAGGATTTAAATGCAAATTATCGTTGTTAAGTCACTGGTGGGGTTTATGAGAACGTTTTATCACTCCTAACACACATTCACTTCCCCCTTTCCCCTTTATTTCTCACACAAACAAGTTGTTGCTTCAACAAAACCTCTTGTCAATGAAATATTATTTCAGACTAATGAGCTCATGGCTGTCTGCTGGCAGAGCTCTGTCTGCTCTGACTTCATACAAACGAAGGCTCCTGCCAGGATTTTTTGCCTAATACCTGAGCCCCGAAGGCAGCTCTGTTTCCCAGCACAGGAATCGAGCTGCTGTCTGTCAGTGGTCCTTCCAGCAGCTCCACCTACAGCATCACATCTGGCTTTTTACATGCGTGATGCAGATTTAAGGGGGGAGGAATACACTTTCAGGGTGAGGCTCTAGGCTGGGGCCAAGCTGGAGTTTCTTTTCTACCCTCAACAAATCACGGTGTGGTGGTGTTGGTTGATTTGAACCTGGAGAGCTTCAGTCACCTCCAGGCTGGCTCTGTTGCTCTGTCGCAGGGTGCATCATTTATTGCTGCATGTGGATTGAAATCAGGGGTGATAGGCAGAATAAACTTAACGTGCAGCAGAGATTTGCCAAGGAGAAACGTGGTTCAGGTCTCGCAATTATTTTTCTCTCTCCAATAGAGCGAGAGCTCTAAGGAAAAACAATTGTGTATTACATCTACCAGCAGTCATCACCTGCCTGACAAACCTGACCAGCTCCTGTTGCTCCTGCAGGTGTGTGGCTTGTTGATTACTACACATACACCTTTGGGACAGCCCAGAAATTAAGAAAAACATCTTGTTCCAAGAGATTTGGCATGTAGCTGGACCAAACCTCCAGCCTTTCCTGTTCAGGAGGATGTATTTCCTCCAGGTCTCCTGAACCAATAAAGGTATATTTTTTCCACGTCTCTTGAACCAACAATGGAGGTAGAGCTATAGAGCTGCTGTCATAAAATTTATGAATGTACTTAGAAGACTCCAAATAAAGAGGCAAACTCCCTAGATCTCAGCTCATTAGATCTTGTGTTGTGTTATGTGATCTGAAGAGGTTAATGAAACTCTTTAAAACAAAAGTTCTGCCCAGCTGCATCCGCTGAGACACTGTCAGATGTTTAAGAGCAGAATGATTTCTCAAAGGAGACAGAGGCAATCTCTCAGTTTTTCCATGAATTATCTTTATTTCATTTATTTAAGAAATCCCTCTAGTGGCCTGGTACTTCTATGACTTATCAGCTGTTTGCTTGCAGCTGATCTTGCACATCAGTTGTTGCAGTTGTGTGGATTTCAGATGGAACTCTTCTGGGATTATTTGAAAGGCTTCACAAGAAGGGTCTGAGACACTTTCAGATGAAAACCGGTCGGGGGGGTGGGGGNTTTTGGGTTTATTTTGAGTGGCAAGCAGGTGATGCTAAAAATCTGGAAATTACATGTGGGTGCGTTAAGTGTTGCTTTGCCCGTGGTATGTAGTAGATCAGATTAAATGATATGCTGGATAGCTTGGACTAGAACTCCTAAGAAACTTAATAGCTTCAGCAAATCAATGAAAATAAGCAATTAGATTTCAGTTTGTTTGCTGATACATCACATCTCTCTCTAAAACCCAAAGTCTCCGAAGACAGCTTATGTTTTTTTATGTGGAATGGGTGCATATTTTGTAATATATAAGCAGTTGCTGCATATTATCTGATATCCCCTGTGTAGTGCTGGGGTTCTGGTTAGGACAGTATTTGTCCCTGGCAGAGGGAGAGCCTGGGGTTGCATTCCTGCATGCTCAGCTGAGGGTTCATTCAAGCTGGACTGTCACTTTCTTCTCTGCTCTTTCACCCTTACCACAGCACTGCCTTGTCGTGAGGTATTCCAAAAATTCAGTTTTCCAGCCTTTGAAATTGCCTCAAAGCCCCAGGGAGCCAAAACGTCCAGGCATGGGAATGCTGCTGGACAAGTGCTGTGATGCATGGAAGGGCTGTTGGAATGGGAGCATGTCCCCGAGGGGACAGTCGACTCTAACACCTGCAGATGTGTTTGGGTTGGAAACCCTTTATCTTGTGCGCTCCATCCACTGGCAATGGTGATAGCTAAGCTGGGAGTCTTTCCCATTGGAAAATGACATAGTTAGGAACAGCACTCTGCAAAATAAAGGCACGTTTTGTGGGGCTTCCAATTACCCAGTTTACAACCGAAAGACTGAAGTGCCTCTTTCCTCTCTTTATTTACATCCAGGCAGTGGATGGGGAAAATATACCAATCGTCAACCCGTGCCTTTGTGGTCAGGATTAAACCTTAAAGAGTTTAAACAGATGGTGCCTTTGTATTTCTCTCCACGCCACGCTTGCCAATGCAGCCTTCACTGCTTGTCTCTCCCTAAGAGATGTCCCTCTCCAGTGATGCTCCCTGAGATTTATTTCTCTCCATTGGTGCCCCCTGAAACCCTTCCCAAAGAGGACAGGTCAGCAGGAGGGAACACTGTGATGTCATGTGCTGCAACAGGAGCAATCCCATGTTTCCTTTTGTCCCTTGCTTTCCACGCTCTCATTTCCTTAGCTAGGGGTGAGAAATACACAGTGTTACTTACAGAAGACTGCCTAGCCTTTAGCATAAGAGATTAGAGGAATGTTAAGAACTTACTGTTTTTCTTTCTCTTCCCTTTACAGTTAAGCCAACCATCAGCATGAGTTTGAGTCCAGATTCAGTCTTTCCCAAGGGAAAATGTGTTCTGACTCTGGCATCCATAGCATGTGCCGTGTGTTCGCCCCACATGTGTGCAGCACATGTGTCTGTGCCTGCCTTCACAGCAGGAGCCGTGTGTGTTCCTGTATCTGGGAGTGATGCATGAGGTCCCAAATGGGAGAGGTTCAGCTTCAGACATGTTAGCTAGCCCAAAGTATTTGTAATTTAAAGTAGAAATACTTCACTTTTGATTTTTTTCTTCTCTCTAGTACTAGTGTTTCACTGCTTTGAAACCCTAAACACCAGATCTAGAACCCCATCCCCAAGACCCCGGAGAGTTTTCTCAGTGCTGAAGGCACTGGCTGGGAAGAGAGACTTTGCCTGTGAGCTTGTGGGAGTTTCTTTAAAGCAACACAGAGCAAAAGTTTTCTTGACATTGCCACGGCCACAAATTTACCACTAGTCTGACAAATACACTGTGAATGTGCTAAGTAAACTCATCTACAAAAGCTGAGTATCTGTAGTTTATTTCAGTGTATGTTTTGGAAGGACTGTTGGCTTATTTTGTCATTCCCAGCCCTGACACCCACTCCTTTTTTGGGACTTGTGAAAATCCATTAATCTCTTTGCTTTTGTTTCCCTCTCTGTAAAATGAAGTTGTAGTGCTGCCTCAGTGCAAGGTGAGACCTTTGCCATGGGTTTTGGGGGCCTCTGGCCATGCCCTCTGACCCCTCGGATTCATATCACCCAATTCCCAGAGGTACATTGAAGAGAGTACACTTTGCCATTCAAAGCAAGAACACAAAAATCTGGTAGAAATTCAGAAGCTATTAATTCATAAATTGATTGTTTCAGGCTAGCAAAGTGACATTTGTTGTGTTTTGCTCCCTCCTTATTCAGAATCCTCTCAGCATATGAAGTGGTGTCATCTTTTTGGCTGTTTCTTCATGTGAAATGTGATGGACAAAATTGCATCCAGGAAAACTCTCCACTTATAGCTCTAAAGGCTGAATATTTTTTTCCCTTCTTGGCTGCAGTGGTTGTTTTTCTATTCTCTTAATTATGTATAAAACATTTTCAGCCATTTGCCAGCAAATATGACATAATCTATTTATTTTGAGACACTGTACCATTCCATGCAATTCAGAGAACCTCTGTTTTCCAGGGCTACTGGCTACTTGAGGAAAATTAGGCCAAAATTATGAAGTCTCAAGTTCCATGCTGGCCTCAGCAGAGTCTTAACTCTAAATTAACTCACCAATGACCGTAAGATTTAGTTTAGTGTCAGTGAAAGCAAAGTTTGGCACAAACACCTTTATGCCAAGTGAAACCTGTGCCTGTGAGAGGGGAATGAAACCTGCTGTGTTTGTGTGCTGTGAATTGGCAGTAGCTCAGGAGAAATGGATGCTCTGATGTTGTTAAACACTCAGTGTTGTCGGTGTATATTGTAGGTTCACAGGCATTAGGCGTTGGTTGGGTTATTAAACTGCCTATTCTGAGTGGGAATGGCTGGTTGTACCTCCAGTGTTAACACTTTGGTTTTGCTTTTTTGTCGCCGATTCCTTCATCCCAGAATGGAGGAGGTTAAATTACTGGCGTGTTCTGGTTGTGTTCCATTTCAAGAGTGTTCTCTGAAGCTCTCGTGATCCCTGGAAAGGCACAAGTCTTTTATTTGTGAGCCTGTAACTAACTTGGGTGCTTTAACCCTTGGCTGTGCTGCTTTGTGAGTGTTGGTGGAACAAACTGCATCGTGGTCATCATCGCCCGAGATGGTCCCTCGTACAGCTTTTGCGTGACTGGGTGGTGATGGGGACCAAGTTTAGTGCGGGTGGCAAAGAGGAGGATCTGAAACTGTTTGGAAGATGGACACAGAGGGAAACTCAGGCCCCAAATGTTAAACTTAGTTGAACAGCACAGTGAAGATGTGATGTGGTGTAGAGATTCAGCTTCCTGGAGTCACTGAAGCGCTTGGAAACAGAGGCTGAATTAATTATGGCCAGGAAGGGGGCAGGAGTAAGCCCCTAAAGCCTTGATGGTGAGTGCAATGTGATGTAAGATGACAGAAGATTGAAAGGGACCTTAAAAACCACCTCATTCCAATATCTTTGCCTTGCCTTCCACTATCCCAGGTGGCTCCAAGCCCCGTCCAGCCTGACCTTGAACTCTTGCAGGGATGGGGCAGCCACAGCTTCTCTGGGCACCCTGTGCCAGGGCCTGCCCAGCCTTACAGGGAAGAATTTCCTCCTAATATCTCATCTAACCCTGCCCTCTGGCAGTGGGAAGCCATTCCCCCTTGTCCTGTCACTCTATGCCCCTGTCCAGTGTCCCTCTTCAGCTCTTTTGGAAGTGTGCTCCACAGGTGGGTACTGAACAACAGCTCGAAAGACAACCTGGCTCCCAAACTGTCCCTCCTATGGTTACCCTGAGGACTGGGGAAACCTCTTTCCTGCTGCAGAGATGAAAGCTCTGTAGCCATTTGCTGTTTTATCATTTGGAGTCGGTAACAAATCAGTTGGAACCATGTCAAAATGTTTGGATTTATTTGTTTTTAACTTTCCTGCGTGACCTTTTCTGTATGGTTCTTTTTAATGTTAATGCAAACTGTAAAGCCAGGAAGACAGATTGTCCTGCCCTGCACTCATTTCCTTACCATATGGCAGGCAGCAGTGTCCTGGGATATGCATTTTGTGATCCATCTTAACTGGATGTCCAGCTTCCTTCAGGTGGCTCCCAGTAGCAGCAGCACCTTGCATACCTTTGGAAAAACCTGGAGATAGAGTAGGTGGATTTCATCCTTTCATCTTTCTAGGAGCATCTGGTACACAGCTAATTCTTGCTGTTGTGTTTTGAAGTGTCTTTGCCTGTTTTTGATACTGTGGGTTGGATTCAGAAGTGTTTTTAAAGCAGAAATTCTTGTTCTCTGGTAGGAGGGAGGTGTTAGCCCTGTGACTCCTTGGAAGGCCAGGCTGGACAGGGCTTGGAGCAACCTGGTCTAGTGGAAGGTGTCCCTGCCCATGAGATGAGCTTTAAGGTCCCTTCCAACCCAAACCGTTTAGGTTTCTATGGTTTCCCAAAGGCCTTGTACCTGAGGGACAGATGGCAGTGTGAGCTGTGACACGCTTCACCCGTGAGATGGCACTCGGAGGTCATGTCCTACAGCCGTGCTGTCTGCAGTGTTTCTCTGGAGCTGTGAGCTCTCAGGCCAGGTTTCCTCCTGGTGTCAAGTGTGTTCCTGTGTGTGCTCTTGGGGTCCAGGCTGGCTGTGGGTGCCCAGCAGTGGGCAGGAGGCAGGCTGGCCATGGAGAGCTCAGCCCTGCTCCTTGCCTCGCCTCTTGCTGTGCTCTAGGCAGAGCTATTAATCATAGAATCATAAAGGTTGGAAAAGACATGTCTTCTGTAAAAGTGAGGATAACATTTCCCTTCCCTTCAGACTCGAAACTGATCCCTTTGGAAACATAGAATCATAGAACTGTAGAATACCTAGAGCTGGAAGGGACCAATAAGGGTCATCAAGTCCAAGTCCCTGCTCCTTGCAGTGATACCTAAAACTAAACCATATGACAAAGAGCATCATTGAGAAGCTCCTTGAACTCTGACAGGGTTGGTGACGTGACTTCCGTGGGGAGCCTGTTCCAGTGACAGACCCCCCTCTCAGTGAACTTTTTCCTAATTGCCCATCATGAACTGTGCAGCTTCTCTCTATTTCCTCATGTACTGTCACTGGTCACCAGGGAGAGGAGTCTTCGTCCCTGGAGATATTTGAAAGCCATCTAGGCATGGTCCTGGACAAACTGGTTTGGGTGGACCTGCTTGAGTGAGGAGGCCATGATTTCCTCCAGAGGTCCCTTCCCAACCTCAGCTGTTCTGTCTCATCTTGGGACGTTGAATGACTGGTCTGCCAGGTTCATGTTAAAAAGCCACTCTGCAGTGGTGGGATTAGTTGTGCCTTTGGACAGCCCCAGGGCTCGGTGCCCTGAGGAAGAGGAGGTGCTGTGCGAGCGGGAGGAAGGCCAACTTTTTTGCTTGTGACCTAGGGCAGTGCCTGGATCCCTGGAGAAATAAAAGATGAAAAATGTGGCAGCTCTCCTCCTTGTGAGGAATGTGTTACAGGCCCCTGGTTGACTGTTCCTGCTGTACATCCTGGCTTGGTTGTTATAGAGGATGTAGAAGAAGCAGTCAAGAAATTTACTTCTATTTCTACTCCTCCGTGTCTGTACTAAATGTTATAAACACCTGGGGTTTGATCATCCTTACACTTGCCCAGTTTTCCTGTAAGCACCCAGTATTTCACAGCCTGCCCAGGACAGCAGGCATGTTTAATGTGTGCCTGTGCCAGCCTTGACTCTGTTACCTTGCAGTGTGAGAATAAACTCGAGATATTTTTAGTGTCAAAAGTTCTATGAGCTTCTAGGTGCACAGCTGACTTATTGTGCTGCCTGCTGAGAATGCTGGGGATCCTGAAGTGAGGTTTTAGCTGAGGGGGTTGATTCTGGGGAGGGTGTTGGTATCAACCTTTCCAGCAAGAGAAAGCACAGCTGACTTTGTCTGCTTCTATAATCATAGAATCCCAGAATGGTTTGGGTTGGAAGGGACCTCAGAGCCCGTCCAGTGCCACCCCCTGCCATGGGCAGGGACACCTTTCACCAGCCCAGGGTGCTCCAAGCCCCGTCCACCCTGGCCTTGGACAATTCCAGGGATCCAGGGGCAGCCACAGCTTCTCTGCCCAACACTGGAAAGTGTGGCACCTGGTACAAATCACCCATGTACCTGAGGGTGATGTCCCCTGGGAGCAGGGATGGAATTACCCATCCTGGCTGGGCTTAGATTTGTCTGTGTTCTGTATCATCTGCTCCTGGTGGGAACGCCGCACATCATTGGGGTGGAAAGTTTCACAGGCATAAACAATGAGGGGAAAAACTAAATTGTAACTGCTTTTACCCGTGTAAGGCAATCCTGGAGCTTTCTCTCGGGGTCTAAACCTTTAAATTTGGCAAAAACTCCCTGTGTGAGAGCACAGCGAGAAGTGAACTGCCAGTTTGACAGCACCGCTCCATGCTGGGATTTCTCGGGGTGTCTGCAATGATCCATTCATTTGGGCCACGCTCCTGCCGCAGCCCTCTCGGTGCCCAGACAGTGAGCCCTTTCACAGAGCAGAAGTGCAGAGTCATATTTCGGAGCATGAATTAACCGGGGGATTTATTTGCAGGGCGGGCTCAGCCGAGCAAATTTCTCTGAGCAGCTCCGCGGTGAGCGAGCCGTGCAGAGCTGGGGCAGGGAAGGCATAAGTGGGCACCCATGTGGGCACTGCCAGCAGGCAGAGCAGTAGAGGGCTGGCCCTCCTCTCTTGGGGGACAGGTCACACAGAGGACCAAGAGTCCTTCAGCCCAATGCTGAGCATCTGCCCCTTTGTCTCAGTGTCTTTCAGGATTGCGCACTTCCATAGGGTGATGCAACAGAAATATAACGCCGGGATTGTTATCCCGCATGCCCCAGGAGTGTAAAGAAACATCCCAGCCCTCTGGGAGCCATTGGGATGCTCCTCAGCGTTGGTGGCATCACACTGGGAGACTGTGGTGGGGCTGCAGCACTTGCACTCAGCTCAGGACGGTGGCTGAGTCCAGACTTTTTGGCTGCCTCTTAACTCCCCTTTTCCAAGCCTTTGTGGGCAAGGACAGATTGCTCCTGCTGGTGGAACAGACATGTACCCACAGGGAACGTGTGTCTCAGTTCTTCTCTAACTCCGTGCAGCTCAGGAGGGGTAGCAGAGGAGCAGCTCCAACCTCTGCCCTCTGTGGGCAGTAACAGGGCCCAAGGGGGAGGGCTGGAGCTGTGTCAGGGCAGGGTTAGGCAGGATCTCAGGACAAGGCTCTCCCCCCAGAGGGTGGTGGGCACTGACCAGGCTCCCCAGGGCAGTGGGCACAGCCCTGAGGCTGCCAGACCTTCAAGAATGTTTGGACAACAGGACAGGGACAGGATTGTTGGAGTGTCTGTGCAGGGCTGGGAGTTAGACTTGGTGGTCCTGGTGGATCCCTTCCAACTCTGCATACTCTGTGATTCTAGGTGTTGACCAAAAGAGCCTTCTTGGAGGTGGGCACAGGAAAGCACAGGGTCCTACAGTCAGCTCTACAGGTTCAGTGTGGACCCCTTCAAGGTGACTGCTGTCCAAAAGCCTCGAGAGGTGGAATTTTTCAAGCTGTAATTTAGTGAATGTGCACCTGAATCCTCAAGATCCAGACACGCTGAGCTGGACGATATCTCCCAGCATTTGTGCCACACTTTTTCAGAAATCACTGCACGTACACGGAATGTTTTACTGTCGAGGTTTTCTTCGTGATGTCTCTGTGCACTTGAGTATGTGGGTAGGTGGCAACCAGGTGGAGAGAGATCTGGAGAGCTTGCTGGTCTTGTCCTGCTGACAGTCCTATTCAGCCTGCAGAGGCAACAAAGGAATTCCCAGTCCACTGGAGAGGTCTGGATGGAAATTAGCCCGTTAGGTAGAGCTGAACTCAAACAGACGTGTTGGGCTGACAGTCATGTCGCAGGATCTGCACAGGGGTTTGTTGAAAGGTTTCTGACAAAAACTGTGACTATTGATCAGAGTGGAGGGCTTTCCTAAACCATCAGGAGATTGAGCTGTGATCTGAAGGTCACTGCAGGTGAAAGAAATCTTCATGTTTTGGTTGTCTTTGCATCAGACTGTGTATAAATGTTGGAAGTTTCAGGGAGTCTGATGGGAGAGTATTAAATACTCTTGATTTTCAGCGACTATTTTAACTTTGAGCATCTCCCGCCTTTCTAAACATATTCATTTTTCTCTCTCCAGAGGCAAAATCTTTCTGGATAGCCAAGCATCCTTTGCCACTTTGCTTGTAGGAAGAACAGTTTCTGGCTGGTTCTTACATTTCTTTTGCAGTTCTGCCCTATTTTGAAACAGAACTCTTCTCTAAATGCTAAATTTGAATTCCATCTCAGAAAGGACTGGTAATGGCACACTCCTTGAGTTCTTCTCTGGCTTGTTCTGGTTTGACATGCAAATTATTTTGGATTTCTGATGGCCTCACAGAAAAAACCAGCTGCAAACCTATGGGAAGAATGGCTTTATTGTTGCATATCAGCAAAATTTTTGTATGCAAAGGTCAAGTATTGTGTAAAACTCGCTCTGGTGCCACATAAAACTTCCTGTCTGTTTCCAGATCACAGAGCAGATTCTCAACTGGTAAGAAAAAGGTCTCCTTTGCTCCAGAATTAGGTTGGTGTGTTTCTTACTGTTACTTGAACTCCTCCTCATTATGACATGAATTAAAATAGTCTGTTTTTGTTCTCTAATTTCTTATGTTGTTTCTGTCAGCCAGCACTGAACAAGAGATGAAAAATCACTTTTTTTGTAGCCATTTAATTATACAGTATTTGGAGTCCAATTTGGAGTATTTGGAGAAGCGTTTCTTATGTATGTCAAAATGATTTTGATTAAGTCTGGTAGGATATGTTTAGAATGAAAACCAATTCATAATGAAAAGGAAGTAATATTTGGTATTTTAAGTCAAGAGTTCCTAGAAATGACTTGCCTGGGAGGGGACATTCCTAAACACTTTGGAAGAATGGAGTGTACCAGTCTCAACCACATAACTTTGTTATGTTCAGCTAATTCTGTTCTCTCCAGGTTGGTGTAATCGGAAATAAATATTCCTTTATTTTGTGCCTGCTTCAAAGGAAAAGAAGTCTTTTAATCCTGCAGCAGTACGACAGTATATGAGCTAAAGAGAGATCTTGGCTTGCAGTAATAATGGCAAGTTTTGACCATTAATGCAGGCTTGGAAAGGATGTGAGATTTAGGAGGAGGTGAGGAGGTAAGGAAAGATGTAGAGAGGTATTTGGTTTTCTTTCCTGGCATGTTGCAAAACCTACTTTTACATTCTGAAAATCTCAATAGTACATATGTACAGGCCACAGGGTGAGTGGCTTCAGACTGAGAGAGGGCAGGTTTAGATTGGATATTGAGAAGGAATCCTTCCCTGGGAGGGTGGGCAGGCCGTGGCACAGGGTGACCAGAGAAGCTGGGGCTGCCCCTGGATCCCTGGAAGTGTCCAAGGCCAGGCTGGATGGGGCTTGGAGCCACTTGGAATAGTGGAAGGTGTCCCTGCCCATGGGAGGGGGTGGGATGAGAGGAGATCAATGTCCCTTCCAACCCAAATGCGTTCGATGGTTCTGTGATTTTATGTTTCTGTGTAGAAATGATGAAAACTCTCACTGGGAGGTGTGGGGCAGGGAGGCAAGCACTTGGTGCTTATTGATACTTGCAGGGCATGGCTCTAACTTTTTTTGGGGGGAAAAAAAATCATAGATTGAAAAAGAGAGCTACAGAGTGGAAGGACTGGGGTCTGTCTTTCCTTCCATACTGGTGTCTGGTGGTCCATAATCCGAGTCTTCTTATCAGGGGTGAGGCAGGCTGTGGAGCCTTGCACTCTGCTTTCTGCAAGCTTGGTACAGAGACTGAGAGCTTTTCAGATGCTTTTCTTTGGGGTCCTTTGGTAACATGGTACGAGCCCATATTCAATGTGCCTATTGAAAAAACAGGAGTCCTGAGCACCTAAATGGGAGCAGATTCTACCCTTTAAAACCTATCCATTTTTTTTATTACCACAGCCAAGGATATTACTAAACACCAGTGTTCCTTCCCAGTGCCTTACACGCTTCCATGAATGTGGAACAGCTGCATCAGCTGGTGTCTGAGTTAGCACTGATGGGAACAAGCTATCCCTTCAGAGACTGCAGAACTGTAGCAATTAATTCCTCGTTGGAACAAATGGATTTCAGACCGTTGTCACAACCCTGATCCTGCACGTGTGGGATTTCCTGGGCTTTCCTTAAGGGAACTTGTTCCCTTGCAGCCAAGTCTGCGCGGAAACACTCACAAGATGCAGATTTTTCTTTCCCTTTTTAAAGCTTCGCAGCAGGGCGACCATGGGGTAAACTAAAACAAGACAAAAAGAACTCTGGATTGAAGCAACAGGGACCTCCTTTGCACATCCGGAGAATTCCCCTTGCGTGGCTGCCAGGGAAGCACAGGGGGTTTTGACTCTTGCCAATGGGTGAGCCATAAGGATCAATTTAGATTAGCTACAAGGAAGACTTTTTTACGATGAGGGTGCTAAAACACTGGCCCAGAGAAACTGTGGCTGCTCCTGGATCCCTGGAAGTGTCCAAGGCCAGGTTGGAGAGGGCTTGGAGCAACCTGGGACAGCGGAAGGTGTCCCTGCCCATGGGATGTGCTTTAAGGTTCCTTCCAACCCATTGTAGGATTCCATGATATTATCTGGGGGAATGAGGGATAAATAAGAAAGTGAGGGACTTCTCAAGGTAGCGTGGAAAGAGTGTATGAACGTATATACACATACATCTGTGAGTCATTCCCTCACTTGGACTTGGAAGATCATTGAAGGTTTTAGAAATCTGTGCTGCTGCCAACAAAATCCATTCTCCACAGCTGCTGGGGCAGGGGAAGGAGTTTGAAGGGAGCCCTATGCGTTGCATTCCTGTGCTGTGAGGTCCTGTTCTTGTACAGCTGCCCAGCCTGGAGAGTATCTCTGCTTGTGTTACTGGTTCCATGCTCCCACGCAGCTCCCTGCCACTGCTCTGGGCTTAGATATCTTGAGGACCAAGTTAAAAGAATTAAAAAGCAAAAGGAAGTACTTCCAAAAGTCTGCCCTTAATTAAGGAAACCCTAGAACAAATGCCACGAACCCAAAAAGTCTTACACATATGTTAGGATTTTGGCAACTTGTATAAATGCTTAAACAGTTCGGTGAGCTTGGGCTGAGTGTTCAGGCCCTATTAATGAAGTGTGCAAGCAAAATTCTGATTTTTGTGACAGTGGGATTTAGAAGGTTTAGATCTGTCCAGAGTCTCTGGACTACATTGTTGGGAGTTGGCTCAGTGGTGCCTCGTGGTGTGTTATCTCTGATGCCGTTGATACCTGGGAGATGTGAGGGACCAAGTCTTGGATTAATAAATGTGAAATAGGGCTGGCAGATCAGGAAAAGAGAATTATTTATTAACTGAGTCTCCTTGGTGCTGGATGAGCAAGAGCCATATCTGCCTGTTGGTGGGGGAGTGCTTGGAAAGATACAGGGAGCCCTGCTTGGTTTCCTGTTGTCTTGAAAAGATCCTGAGCAGGGGAATATGAATTAGTTGACAGTCACAACTCCATTTAGAGTTGTACAATAGTCTTATCAAATGGTTTGGGTTGGAAGGGACCTCAAAGGTCAACCCGTTCCTACCCCTTGCCATGGGCAGGGACACCCTCCATTAAACCAGATTGTTCCAAGTCCTGTCCAGTCTGCCCTTGAACACTTCCAGGGACTTCATCACTTGCTCCTCTGTGGTAAAGACAGACATTTTCATGGCTGAAATGAAATCCCTCTCGCTGGGCTTCAGGAGGGTTGTGCCTCAGTCTTGTTTTGAGTTTTTCCCCTCTCCTTTGGGTTCCATCCCTTCTCTTCCAGTTTCTCCTGGCTGCACTGTTTTATAGTCCAGGTAATTAGTCTCTGCTTCACAGTGGAAACTGCCAGTTCAGTGGGTTTGATATTTTGAATGGGTTTTCTAAGCCTGGCAGCATTCGGCCAAAAAGGGCAGGGAGAAATGACTTGTCTGTTACTTTATTTACTGCTTGTTTTGGGAAACCTAAATCCAAATTTGTGTGTTTGACTCATATTAGGGCTCCATTGGTGGACTCTGCTTTTTTCAGTGGTTTTTGGAAGGGCTGAGCTCACGCCCAGACTGAGCACAGTCATCAGCCAGAGCAGCCTGGGGGACAGAGCGCAGGGAGCGCTCGGGGCTGCCTGAAGGGAACTGAAAGCCAAAGGCTTTTGCTGCAGGATCTAAACAATTCAGAGGTTAAAACAATTCAGAGGTTAAAATTCACATTCTGTGCTCCGTTCAGCACGTGCCGTTGGTGCCACGGTAAAAACTGTGGGACCCTTGGAGTAACTTGTCACACACGGCTAGGGCTGCGTGGAGGGGGGTGGATTTTTGTAATGCTCTGAGGTTTGAAATCCTTGGTGTTTTCCCAGGGAACACCCCCGGGCAGTGCCCGGTTACTGCTGAAAGTGGTGAGGCTGAAAGGGGTTAGGAAGATCCCGAGTCCTGCTCCGAGGGCTGAACTTTGGACTTGAACATTTGGGCACCTCTGTCAGCACCAGTTCTGGAACACGAGCACAGAAATGTGCTCCCTCCATCACTTTGTTTGCAGCTTCCCTCTGAATGCTTTTGTGCTGCTCAGCATTGTGGAAAATGGCCAAGGGGAGCTACTGGTGCTTTTGTCACCGGTTCCTGTGTCCCAGTTGTTAGGAGTGATCTTCTATCAACTTTGGGCTTTGCTTCGGATGAGACCCTGTGGGTTTAGGGCATGTGGCCAACCTGAGGCTCTTGCTTCAATGAAACTCAGTGTTGGGCCATGTCCTGTAACAAACGTCGTGGGTGAATTGGAGCCCCTGGCTGCAGGCAAAGAGGAGCCAAGGAAGACGGGCAAAATGGATATCCCTGGGCTTTGCTGGGACTTGGTTACCCGCTCGACTCGGGGCTGCAGGGTGTGGAAGCAGCAGGAACCCTGGAAAGCCACGGGCATCCCCTTCACGTGAGCTGTTTTCAATGCAACCCCGACCATCAGCGGCACCCTGAGTGTTGTCACCCTTCGTATGTGCTCAGCGGGGTGACGGGAAGGGCCCACTCAACCCTGGGTGTTCAAGGTTGGCACCCACAGCCCTACAGGGTGATCCCAACACCTTCCTCGAGCCCAGCGGTCTTCAAAACACCGACAGAAGGGGAAAGAATCCTTCTTACAGCTTTCATTTTTTGAGAGCTGGCCGCGTCCAGTCCCGACTTTGCAGCGTGCACATCTCGAAGGCGAAGTGCTGCCCCCTGTTCCAAGCTGTCCCTCCCACCCTGGGTGCCAAAGGGAAGGGGTGGCAAATGTTAAATTCAGTAGGAAAATTACTGCAGGGCCCTGGCTGTGGAGTTTCCCGCAGCTTGGGTCACAGTGACCCATATTCTGACAAGCCAGAAGCGCACAGGGTGGGTTTTGTCCTCTAGTATTTTTCCTACCCAGAGGTTGAAGGTAAGAATTTTCTTCTCTGACCCAGTGCCTGAGGCAAATGAACTGTAAATAGCTTGAGAGCACAGGCTAGGGTGTGAAGAATTGTGAAAGGGGAACTGTTATTTTTAGTTTTAGTTCCTATTTTGGAGAGGGAAAGAGAACAACCATCAAAGCTTAAATTAACTCCTCCTTGCAAACATAGTTTGAGGTGACATTATCAAGCTAAAATTAGGAGCAGTTTGTAAAAGGAGCTGTTTTCCTCATATGCTGCTACTCGTGGTGCTTAATTAAAACAGTAGGTGCTTAATGGCATGCTTTACTTTTCCCGTATTCATAATCCATGAGTTTTTTGGGAGGGGTTTTTATGCTGAGCGTGGACAATAAAGGCTTTTGTCCATGGTATGACTGCTGGTTAAAGCCAGAGTAAATATTGAAGTGGTGATAGTTATGCCGGCAAAAGCCCCTAGATGAACATTCTCACTCAAACTTTACAAAAATTTAACTTGTGCTTATTGTAAATGGGTTTGAGCCTGAGTGGAAAAAGCCTCCAGGTTACAGGAATAGTGTTGTCCACCTGGAGGTGTGTTTCGGTTTATTTATTGAATTTTCTTTTCAGAAAGCAGTGGCAAAAATTTGATTTTTTTTTTTTTTTCCTCACCACTCCATTTTTTTCCGGGTTGTGTTGCACAGGCTTTAGATTGCAAATCTTGCAGGGGACCTTTTTTGTTTAATTAAACTCTGAGTGTTGTTAATCAGCTCTTGACAATGAAGTTGCCTCCCTTTTAGTACAACCATTGGTGATGCAGCCTGTCCCTTTTGAGAGAAACCGACTGTTCCAGTTTTCTCCCTTGGCTTTGAGAGGTGCCTGCAGGGGAACTCTGGAAGTTTCCTATGTCCTGCACCTGGGAAGGAAGAACCTTTAGCGATGATGCGGGGTGTGTTTGATACCATCTGAAGTACCACATCTGGTTTGGAGCCCCCTGGGTGAAGAAAGATGTTAACAGAAATGAGTGAGTCCAGCAGAGAGCCATGAAGGTGGTGAGATGTTGGGCAATGATGGGCAAGACTTGTGCTCCTTGCCAGCCTCTCCTTTTCCTCTCCTTGCACCAGACACATGTTCTCAAAGCTCTGCTTCATCTTGTCTGCATAAATGTTCTCAACTGATCCACTGAAACCCCACGATTTGAACCTGATGCCAGGTCAACAGTAATGCTCATAGACTCACAACTCAAGTAATGATGCTGTGGGCACCACCCTGCTTCCAAAAAATACCCCAAAAAGTCTCGGCACTGCCAAAGGGCCACGCAGGAGTCCGAGCTGTGTCTTGGTGTGCTAAGCTGAGCTGGCTCACGGTGATTCACTTTCCTCTCCCTATCAACTGCAGATCATGGACCCGTAGGGGTCAGAGGACGCAGTAAAAACACTTTTCCATGACAGGCAGGTGAGATGAGGTGACAGCATCTCGTGAGATGTGCTGTCACCATCAGACTGACTCACAGGTCACGCGGAGGAGGCATTGTTGGCCTGTGCCAGCAGTGTCTGCCCAGTGGTTCTGAGCCTTCATGAGCACTCTCATCCCACAATCCTGAGATGTGTTGGCTGCTCTGTCCGTGTGTCTTGACCTTTCCCTCTGTCATCCCCAAGGGAAGGGACGGTCAGTTTTCCAGAACTGGGGAGATGTGCTCCGTGGGCAACAGACCTCCATTCCGAAAAGGGATTAAGAATGAACAAGTTCCAAGTGGTCCATGCACCTGAATTGGGGCACAGAAGTTTTAACTGCACATTTGGTTCCTTGAGGTCCCACAAACCGTCTATTACAGAAGTGTTTATAACGTGGAGTGTCCTGATGTGCCTCTCGTGGCTTGAGAAGCTCTGGCTGCCAGTGAGAAGTCCTGCTTGTGTTTTTATTTGGCTGTTTTTCTTGTGCAGGGGTTGTCATTTAAAAAAAAAAAAAAAAAAGAGGAAAAAATTAAAGTATGTGGGTGTGTTTTTCCACACAGTGCTATTGCAAACACCAAAGCTGTTTTTTTTTCTGGGAGGAAAGGTGGACTGGTTCAGATACTACAACAGGAGTCAGTGCTGATTCTGTTTGACCTGAAAGTAATTATTCTGGAACTAATAGTGATAATTGCTTTGGGAATGACTTGAGTTTTTAATTTTTTTTTGTTGTTTGTTGGGGTTTTTGGAGGTTTTTTAGGTGTTGTTTTTTTGGTGGTTTTTTTTGTTTGTTTTGTGTAGTTTTCGTTTTTCTTTTTTTACAAACATTATTGCCTTTGAGAACTTTTTGGGCTTAGAAATGCTGCTGAGTGGATAGTTCTGGAGAGAGCAGTCCATCCTTTGCTCCAGAGCCTTGTCTCACCAATATCTTTGAAAGGTGTTATCACCATTGCAGTCTGGAGAGTAAAATCACAGAGTCATGCCATTTTTCTTCTAGCAGGTTCCTGATGGGGAGAGAAGAGTTTGCTTTAGCCTCCTACTCGTGTGTTTCACTTCTAGTTGGAGGATGTCAGCTGTTGGGGTCTTCCCAGGGGAATTTTATCAGGAGCAGGATGGAGACCTCCGGGTGTGACAGGAAGAGCATCTTTCAGCCCCCTTGTTGTGCCTGGGGAAGCAAAGATGGTCTTGTCTCACCAGCCACTGTCTTACAACTTTAAGGCTTCTTCTGCCAGTCAAAGTTTTGGGCTTCATGAAGCAACTCTGAGCAATTGAGGAACTGCCTTCAACCATGTTAATAATTTTCTCTGAGGCTGAATGGCTCTTCACTTTTACGTTGCCAAGGAAATTTGTGTTTCATTTGTGAGTTCTGGGTTTCCCTTGCACATCCTTGCAAACGACTCTCCATCTGATACATTTTGGGCTTGTTTGCACACAAAGTTGAATGAAGAGGGATCTCCTGGCTGAGATGGGAGCAGCTGACATAAAACTGAGATTAATTTGACATGGGGGCACCTGAAGCTTCTCCCCTTTCCCTCCCCAGACTGTAGCAAATCCCTTCATGTGTCCCCAGTGATCTTACATGAACTCAGAAGGACTGGGATGAGGTTTGCTATGGGGAAGAAGCACACGGGCCACACTGTGGGAGCTGTGTGCTTCCTTTAAGGGTTTGCAGGATCCTTAAGGTTAGTCTGGACCTGGCAAAAAGTATGTTGGGAGATGAACTGCAGTGTTCATCAGGGTGGCCACCATCGTCCTCGCTTCGTTTGGGTCCTCATTGCAGTGTGGTCCCACTGTATAGCAAGACCTCCTTGGTGCCACTGCAGCTCCAGTGATGACCGTGGCCATAAAGCCATTTTCACAGTTCTCTGGTATTTTAGGAATTCTGGAGCTGCTGTTGGCTGACTGTGCAGCTGGAGTGTGGGAGGAGAGCAGAACACTGTGGTGGCTGCAGAGGCTGAGGAGGTGTGTGAAAACGGGGGCTCCAGGGGATGAGCTTCATCCACAAAACACAGGGAGCGAGTTGCACTTATACCAAGTCAGCACAACGACTGTTTTAGTCCAGTTTAAACATTATTGCAAACTAGATCTACAGTGCAGTCTGACCCAGGGTCTTGGTTAAAAGCAATGACTAAGCCCAGCCTTGCTCCATCACAGGAGAGCAGTTAATAACACAGGAATCAGCCCCTCTTCCCTTGCTGAACTCTCATCATTTATTGTTTCAATAGAAACAGGAATTTAACAAATAGCCTTCCTGACCTTAAGTGATTGTGGTATTCTGATTATAAATAAACCGCAAATCTGAATTCTTGATTCTTTTTTAATTTAAAGCATGGGAATGATATCTTCTGGCCACATGAACTAAAAAGGGTTTTCATCTATAGGATCCTAGACTGACTTGGGGTGGAGTTGTTGTCCTGATACAGCTTTGGAGTAGCTCTAGGGCTTGGGATGAGCCCCCTTTCTCCCTTCTATGTGCCCTCCCCTGACTGTAGGTAGCTCTGGATTGGAGCAGGGTCGAGAATGCTCTGGGAAGTGCCTTTGGTTCTTTGGAGCAGAGGATGTACCAGGAACTCTATAGCAGCTGGGGGGACTTCCAGCACCCTCCCCTGAGGGTTGTGTTCCACACAGTCTTTACAGTCTCCATGGGATCTTTTGGGATTATTTATACTCCCAGAGGAGTACGAAGGGATTACAAATTCTCAGTGGAGCCTGCTGAGCTGTGCCCTGCCGTGGGGCTGTGCTTGCCTGCCTTCCAGCTCCGAGAAATGAGCAGCCCTTTGAGTGATGGGAATTTGTGGTGGAATCTGCCATGGCCACATGAGCCAACCAGGTGTTGGACGTGCAGAGCCCTTGTCCCAGGGAAAGGCGTGCTGGGCAGCACCAGCTGGGATGTGACTTGAGGCTTGAGGATCCCAGGCAGGGAGGAGATCACGGCTTCTTCCTAAGCATTTCCATGGGATTGCTGTCAGAGACACGGATCTGGGCCTCCTGTTCCAGTCCGTGCAGCTCCACTGCTCAACCCTGAGGAAAAAAAACATTCCCTCTTTTAGCAGCAGGTATCAGTTATTGACCTGTTCTTATCTCAACCCATGGGGTGTTTTGTTTCCCTTCCCTGATTCTCCTCCCCCTCCCAGGCGAAGGGGAAGGATGAGCAGCTGCCTGGCACGCTTCGTTGTCAGCTGGTGTTAAACCACAACAGCCTGCCTTGTCTTTTCCAGTGCTAAGGCAAGGATTGAGGCAAAGGACCCAAATGTTGTGTTTAACACACCTCCTTTGCTCCTGCTTTCCCAGGGCAGCCACCGACCACAACATTGACAACACCACAGCGATCCTCAGGGAGTGGCTGAAGAACGTGCAGCACCTCTACCACGACGTGGAGTGGAGACCCATGGAGGAGCCCCCGTGAGTACCACGGCGAGGAGCTGACCTGCTTTTCCCCTTTCCAAACCGGGAGTTGTACTAAATGTGCAGGTGTTAAAATGTGGGTTGTTTATTTTGTGGGGTCTGCACCATTGAAATTGTGTTCATACGGGAAAAAGGCAAGGTAAGGTCTCTGTGAAGAGGTCTTTGGCTTCAGTAAAGCAGCTCAGGCAGATCTTCGAAGCTGCTCTCTCTGCATGGTAAACAAACCGCATCAAGAGTCACAGGGAATTAAAACTATTGTGCTTGATTTCCAAGGAAGCAGAGAAATCGTAGCCCATTCCCGTGACATTTGTGAAAGCTCTGAGAACTAGATTTAAGTCAGTGTGTTGTGCCTTTGCATGACTTGCAGAACCATTGCTTTGAAATACGACTTGTTGGGGTTTTATTGCTTTCATTTTTATTTATTTTTAAGATCAGCTGTTCCTGGCTTTGTTCTGTTTTCTATTTCCTCCATTAAGGAAAATTACATCAGTTTCCCCTTCCTTTAGCCTTGCTGTTGTTTTCAAGGTCCTCAGTGCAGTGGTTGGGTATTTGTGGTACAAATCCACAGGGAATGCTGGGTTTCTTGACATTTTTAATCCTTTCATTGGAATTGAGTTTTCTTCATCCTGTCAAACTTTTTAACTCATTTTTTTAAAAACCTTTTTAATTTCTGCAAAAAGCTTTTGAAACTCACAGCTCCTTCTCTGGCTTATGCAGGCACTGTTTCAAAGTCCTGGATTTTTATTCCACAAAGGGAATCTATCCCTAAGTTTCCTTGTATTTTTGCTACAAAGCCTTTGCTTTTGGACCTGATCCTGCAAACGGTGGCTTTAGTGATGTGATGGGGCTCGTGGAGTCAGGTGTTTGGTGGCTGGAGGTGTAAGAGCTGTTCCTGGGATGCATTACCCTGATGGAATCTGGATTGCCTTCATCTTCGCATCCCAGCTTTGTTGATTCCCTGGGCTGAAGGAGGCTGGATTTACAGCCGAGCAGAGGGCAGATGGGTTTGCCCCAGAGGGTCAGACAGGCTAAATCAACTGCAGTTCGTTTTGGAGGGGTCCCCTTTGCCGAAGGAATTCCTGGCTTGGGTGCTGCTGCATTGCTGCGTTCTCAGGAAACACTGTGGCACTGCTTGTTCCCTGGTGCCCTCTGTGCTTATGCCAGTACAGAACTTGGGCTCATCCTCCCTCCAAACCCCTCCTGGGTTGCCTGAGGTGATGCTTAGCTGTTTTTCTTTCAGAATGAAGGCAGCAAGGGAACTCTCTCTCTTTTTTTTGGGTTTTTTGGTTGGTTGGTGTTTTTTTGGTGATGTAATAAGGCCCAGACATGCTTTGCTGTCAATTTTTCCTTTTCCTAGGTCTTACCCTGAAGAAATTGGTCCAAAACATTGGCCAAGCTCCCGATTCACTCACGTGATGAAGCTGCGGCAGGCTGCCCTGCGTGCTGCACGGGAGAAGTGGTCAGACTACATCCTGGTAAATACACGGTTTGATTTCTTAAGTGCCCTCGGGCAAAAAGCTTTTCAGGTGGTCACTTGGATACTGAGGACTGTCAGAAAGTTTTCTCTCCGCCTAAAGACAAATTGAGATGTTGTGGGTCGTTTCTTGGTCTGGTGAGGCAGAGGCTTTGCAGCGAGGGAGGTGAGTCCCGGGGCAAGCTCAGGGCTTTCTCCACGGGTGGCAGGGTTGAACATAGTCCTGGTGGTGAGAGGTTACCTGCAGGGGTCCCCCAGATTAAAACCCACCCGATGACACATAAGGGAATAGTTTTGCAGATGCGGGAAGATGCTGCCCCTGGGCACTGCAATAGCAGTTAATGAGGCTGTTGCCAGAGCCCCCTGAGCGAGGTGAGGCTGCGAGGCCAGTTGGAGTTGTTCTTGGTCCTTTTCACGGGATGAACTTGCCCTGAACTTTTTCAGTGATGTTATTTCCCATCGCAGCTCCCGTATCCCTGTGCTGGTGTAACGTTGTGTGGAGTCAGGGGAGCTCCACATCTTTGCCCATCTCATTGCTGTGTCCTGGGAGCGGCTGCCCCCGTCCTGCTGGTAACAACAGCGTGCCCTACAAAGCCAAACCCCCCAGCTCACTCACTGTTTCTGGAGTTTTCTATGGCAGCCATTGACTCACAGAATGATTTAGGTTGGAAAAGACCGCTGAGATAATTGAATCCAATGAACTCAGCACTGCCAAGGCCACCTCCACAGCTTTTAAATCCCTCCAGGTGGTGATGGACTCCACCACTGCCCTGGGCAGCCTGTTCTAATGCTGGACAGCCATTTCAGTGAAGAAATTTTCCCCAATATCCAACCTGAACCTCCTCTGGCACAGTCTGAGACTGTTCCCTCTCCTCCTGACCCTGTTCCCTGGGAGCAGAGCCCAACTCTCCCTGACTCCCTGCTCCTGGCAGGGAGTTGGGGAGACCCAGAAGGTCCCCCCTGGGCCTCCTTTTCTCCAGGCTGAGCCCCCCCAGCTCCCTCAGCCCCTCCTGCTGCTCCAGACTCTTGCCCAACTCTGTTAACCTTCTCTGAATACGCTCCAGTACCTCAATGTCTTTCTTGTCATGAGGGGCCCCAAACTGGTCCCAGGATCTGAGATGCTTCCCCAGTGCCCAGTACAGGGGGACAGGGGACAGTCACTGCCCTGGGCCACATCATTGCTGCTCATGTGCCTCCGGCCGCCTCCTTCCCAAGAAAGTGTCAGGGAAAGCCCATCATTTCATCTATGAACAAATTTCTTTCTCTCTTCCTTCTCTAGTTCATCGATGCAGATAATTTACTGACCAACCCACAAACCTTGAACCTGCTGATAGCAGAAAACAAGACGCTGGTGGCACCGATGCTCGAATCTCGCTCCCTCTACTCCAACTTCTGGTGTGGCATCACCCCACAGGCAAGTGACCTCGGGAAGGGTGTTAGGTGACTGCGTGAGCTGTGCTCTCAAAGGCTTCCTACCCTGTATCTGTGGGGCAATGGGCATTTTCTTCTCTTTTCTGGGCTTTCCCATCTGCTTCTGAATAGAAGCTGCTGTAGCTCTGAGGTGTGCAGGGGTGGCGTTAACATACGATGCAGTCCTACTAACTGTACAAAAAATACTGATATGCAGACCAGAATTGTTTTTAAGGTGGTTCCATATGTTTCTGTAATGGCCTTCAAACTCTCAGTGCATAATTTTAGGCTAGTTTTCCTGTGTAGTGATGCTAATCCAGGAGGAATTTGGTTTTCTTTCCACAGCTCTTCGTTGTGTGTAAGTTATTTTTCACACTTATAGTGAAGCCTCAGAAAGTACCAGACACAAAAATATGTTAGAAAATAGCATTATTTTTAGAGCCAGAATGAGGTTTAGCTGTCGCTTTACGAGCTGACCTTCACCACTGTGGTGTGTAGCTGTTAGGTAAGTCCCCACCCAGTCGCTTGCTGGCTCCTGCCCTGTGGGATGAGGGAGCAAACTGGAAGGGCAAAAGCAGGAAAAAACCCAAACAAACCCAAAAGCATGAGTGGAGATAAAGATAATTTAGGAAGTGAAGAGGAAAAGAACCCCAAACAAACAATACAAACCCAGCACTATCCAGGCTGCTTTGAAGAAAATCGACTCATACAACGAAACCCAGTACAGTCACCTTGTCCATAAAAGGGTTTTGCTGTGAGAATCAAATGTATAGAAGGCAGATCTATTGTCACAGTGTTTCTTTGCCTTTTTTTTTTCCTTTGAAATGTTCGTGATAAAGCTCTGGACGGGCTTTCCAAGACATTCAGGCTGAAATGGGGACTGTAGTTAATGCCTTTCCTCCCAGGTAAGCCTCAATAATGAGATCAGATTTTTGGCCTGTTCTTCAGCCTGCTGCTGGGCTGTGTTTCATCACAATCCTAAGCTGTGTGTCTTCTGGAAGAGCAAGAGAGTGTGTGTTTTCTTGAAAAATTTCCCTCTTTGTCCTGGAAAGCTCAAGTATTTTCTTCTTAATTTCCATTCCTGAATCTTGTTTCCTTATTCATAAAGCTACTGCATAGACAAATGTATTTAATCCTGAGCTGCATTTGCATCCCTGAGCTTCCCTGGGGCAAGCTCCACATTCCTGCCCTGCCGTAGCCTCTTGCTTTATTCCGGAGACATAATCTGATAGTCATTGTTCTTATTACTGGAGTGAAATAAAGAGCAAACTCCATTTTCCCATTTCTTCTATTTATCTGGTGCAAAACCTCATTATTACTTCCCAGTGTTACCAGGGACACCAGCAGGGCTCAGAAGCCGGATGAAAACATAACTAATGGGTCAGCGGAAAGGTCCATCTGATAGTGGCAGTTCCCTGCAGATGCCTAGGGAATGGTAAAAGAATAAGTGTGTGATATTTCCCCAAATTACTTCTCTGGCAATGCCTTTCTGTTTTGTTTTTTTTTTTCCTTTTGAGGAATATACTTGTCTTAAAACATCTCAGGGATTTTTTTTTTCTTCTCCAGAAATCACTGGTTTTTGGCACCTACACCATCTTTTGACAGGGAGTTCCACAGTTCAGGCTAAGTAATTGAATAAAAATTAGCAGAAAAAGGGTCCTGAACTTTGCAAATTCTTCGGAGGTAAATACAGAGATAAGAAAAGGAAGGTGTGTTTCCTTCCTTCAGTTTTGGGTTTAATATGGAGATATAAAATTCCTAGTAAGTGTAGAGAGTGTCCTTAAAGTTTTCAAGGCTAAGTCCTGAGTAAGCCAGGTTTTCCACTGATGTAAATCAGCGCTGCTCCACAGCCTGAAGTGGATCTCTGCCAGCGTGCACCCAGTAGGAAGTTCCTGTCATTACCAGCATTAGCTGAGAAAAGGAGAGGGGAAAACCTTGATTTTATGTTAATTGCTGCTTCTCGTTTCTGCACACGGTCCCAGGCCTTTGTGTGCTCAGCCTTGCTCTCCCTGGGGACCAGGGCAGGGAAGAACAGCTGGAGCACCCCCCAAAACAGACCAGGGGCCAGCAGACAGGGGCACGTCGTGGCAGCTGGCATGGGCAGGGCGAGCAGAAGGGCACAGCCGCCCTCCTGGCTCCTGGGGCTCACTCGTGTGAGGGGTGTGCCTGGTTGGTTTTTTGGTTTTTGGTCTTTCCTCCCCTCGACTCAACCAGACCCACTCTGGTTTCCAAAGGATCTAAAGCCATGGGTGCTGCAGCAGGAGCGTGCCCACCCCAGGGAGTGTCTGAGCCTGGCACTGGTGCGTGGGGACAGCGCAAAGGACACCCGTGTGTGGAGTGGACAGGGCAATGGGCTGCTCTGTCTGGGGGCAGAGCTTCAGGAAGACATAGAAAGGCTCAGGAGTATTAGGGAGAGGAGAACAGGCTGGTGAAGTCACACTCTTCCAGCCCTGAGAGAAGCTCAGCAGGAGCCAGAGAAGCCCTGGCCCCCTCTTACCAGGAGGCCGAGTAGATGGGGGAGAATGGAAAGGGGTCCCTGCTCGGGGAGGTAAAAGAATCCCCTCCCGACCCCCATCACCTCCCCAGGGGTCTTTATAGAACAGGTACGAGGCCCTGGATCGAGAGGGTCAGGCAGGTGACACTCGAGAAGAAAATCTGTCTGCAGGGTCTCCCAGTCGCACTCCAGCTGTCAGACACATCACAGCCTCGGGGATAAAGAAGGAAAGAAGGGTAGTTGTAGTAGGTGAGACCCTTCAGAGGGGAACTGAGGGCCCTGTGTGCCCACCGGCCCCATCCCAGAGGGAAGGCTGGTGCCCTCCTGGTGAGGGATATTACCAGGAGACGCCCTGAGCTAATTCAGCCCTCTGATTGTTACCCACTGCTAGTTGTCCAGGTTGGTAGTGATGAAGATGATGAGAGTGGTACCAGGGTAATTAAAAAAGACTTCGAAGCTCTGGGTTTGTTTGTTGATGGGACAAGAGAGCAGGTGGTGTTCTGTCAGTTCCTGCAGTGGCAGGGATGAATGAGGGAAGGAGCAGGAAAATCCGTTTGATCCATATGTGGCTTAAAAGGATTGGTGTCACCGGTGGGATTTTGGTTTTTTCGATCGTGGGTCAACTTTTATGGTACCAGGCCTGCTAGAGTTTCATGGGATGGGTTTCATGTGCCTAGCAAGGGCAAAAGAACTCTAGCCTGTAAGCTGGCAGAGCTGATCAAGAGGACTTTAGACTAGTTTGGAAGGGGATGAAACCAGGCTCTTCAAAAATGAGCCCACAGGTGGGAAGGCAGAGTTAGGGGTGAAATCAGCAGCCCAACTGAAGTGCATGTACACCAGTGCAGGCAGTACGGGTGACAAACAGCAGGGGCTGGAAGCCATGATGGTGCAGCAGGAAAGCTCTGACAGAGGCACCACCATGGGAATGTGGTGGGATGACTGGCATGACCGGAGTGCTGCTGTGACTGGCTGTGGCCTCTTCAGCAGGGACAGGAGAGGTGGGAGATGGCTCTGTATGTTCAGGAGTCTCCTGACTCTATAGAACTTGAGATCAGTGACGATAAGGTTGAGTGCCCATGGGTGACAGTCAGGGGGGAGGCCAACAAGGCCAACGTCCTGGTGGGAGTTTGTTCCAGACCACTCAATAAGGGTGAAGAGGTGGACGAATTCTTCTACAAGCAGTTGGGGGATGTTTCAAAGTCGCTAGCCCTTGTTCTTGTGGGTGACTTTAACCTGCTGGATGCCTGCTGGGAGCTCAGTCCAGCAGAGAAGAGACAGTCTGGGAGGTTGCTGGAATGTATGGAGGATAATGTCCTATTGCAGCTGATAAATGGGCCTGCCAGGGCTGGGGCCCTGCTGGACCTGCTGTTTACAAACAGAGAAGGAGCTCAGGAGCATCTCTGAGACAGGAATCTCTGGTAACAAGCAGCTCCCTCTTTGTGATTTCAGGGCTATTACAAAAGGACCCTGGAGTATCCCCTGATTCGGGAATGGAAGAGGATGGGCTGCTTTGCTGTCCCCATGATTCATTCCACATTCCTCATTGACCTGAGGAAGGAGGCCTCCACCAAGCTAATGTTCTACCCGCCCCACCAGGATTACACGTGGAGCTTTGATGATATCATGGTCTTTGCCTTCTCCAGCCGCCAAGCAGGTACGTCTGGAGCTTTTGCTGGGAAGGATTCACTTGTGGAGACATGCAGATCTCTACTGTGAGTTCACAGGCCAAAAGTCCTGTGTTGACTTCAGTGGGGAGTTCAGATGCTGTTCCCTTTCCTCTTAGGGATCTGGTCAGGGAGAACCAGCAGCAAGTGGCTGGAAAGGCAGTTTTGGATTGCAGCTAATTTCCAAGGGAGCTGCTCTTGGCCTGGGGGGAATATTCCAGGGACAAAATGTATGGCTTGCACCCTTAGTTTGTGTCACAGCAGGGAAACACAGGTAAGAGTGGAAGGTGTGGTGAAGTCTGTAGGTAAGGTATCTAAAGTCACTGCTTCCATGAGATCCATGAGGAAAGGGGTGAGGGCAAGAGACTTCTCTTAAATCCTAGAATGGTTTGGGTTGGAAGGGACTTTAAAGCTCATCTTGTTCCATCCTCCTGCCGTGGACACCTTCCACTAGACCAGGTTGCTCTAAGCCATGTCCAATCTGGCTTGGAACACGTTCAGGGAGAAGAAATCATTTGCAGGCAAGAGCCAGTTAAACCTGGTATGTGAGCAGTAAAATCTTTGTGTACTTTGTGCTGTGTCAGGAGTACTTTGGGAGAACACTGAGCACTGAGGTCCCTGGGTGACAGCAAAGACACCACTCAGGCCGATACTGGGATCAGTGGGAGGGTTTCAGTGAGCCTTGAAATGCAGGGGGTCTTTTCAGCCAGGTCACCACCTCTGTGTCCTCTGCCTTTGGCTGGAACGGCCGCTGGTGTTTGCTGGGAGCTCTGTGTGTCTCTCCGAAGTGCCTGGTGCTGCTGCTGCTCGTACTTGCAGTGAGGATGCTTAGTCCCATTTATTTTGGGAGAGTGGATCTCGGGGAATATTCTGTCTCCAGCAAAGTCCAGGCTGGCAGACCTGGATGTAGCAGTGTTGGAGCCAAAAGGAACTCCCAGGAAGGACAGTAATGTGATGGCCAGCAGTGTTCTTTGCCTGCTGTGTTGAAAAGGGAGAAGTTTGGGGCATTATAAGGGAAAAGAGACAGGTGAAACCTCAACATCACCTTTTGTTCAGAGATCATAACTGGGCTGCTGACTTACTGAGGTGTATTAGTAGGGAAAAGTTGTTTGTGGGTCCTCTGAGTGATGTGCAGTTGGTGCTACCAGTCCTCTGTAAAAGAGGAGACATTCAGGTGGGCAGGGAGGAGGACAGACAGACAGAGAGAAAGGGAAGCCGAGGGAAGGTTGGTTGGTGTTGCTGGCAGCTGTTCTGCAGAGGAGGCAGGCTGAGACTGCCTCCCCCCGGCTCCCAGACCAGCACAGCAGCCCCCAGCTGTCTGCAGCTTCCCTTTTAGTGCTGCTGACTGGAAGGTCTTGACAGCACCAAAATAGATGGTGTTTTCTTGGCAAACTGGGCATGGCATTGATCTGCTCAGATTGCTGGCTTGTGTCCTCGGCTGAGTTTTGTCACCAAGGAGAAAAGGATGACATCAATGTTCAGAAATATGAAAAATCTGTGGATTTTGAGGTAAACTTGTATTTGGAGTAATTTCAGTTTCCTGAAGTCATAGATGATGTTGGCTTTTGTTGAAAGTAAGTGCTGTGCTTAATGCCTGAGATCAAGCCATGGCTTTCCAACAGGGAATTGACTTCTGGAAACAGCTGTTTTGTGATGCTTCAAAGAGGTGGTCCCATTTCTACTGAGAGGATGTGGACCGTGGTGCAAGTCCTGACTCCGAATAAAACTCAGTGTGGGTGTGTTATTGCCAGCACTGGACTGTAGAGCCCTTTGCATGCCCAGGAGAGCATTCAACCAGCTGGATCAGCCTTCCAGTGCCTAAAGGGGCTCCAGGAGAGCTGGAAAGGGACTTGGGACAAGGGCCTGGAGTGACAGGACAAGGGGGAATGGATTCCCATTGCCAGGGCGGGGCTTAGATGGGATATTGGGAAGGAATGCTTCCCTGGGAGGGTGGGCAGGCCCTGGCACAGGGTGTCCAGAGAAGCTGTGGCTGCCCCTGGATCCCTGGAAGTGTCCAAGGGCAGGCTGGACGGGGCTTGGAGCAACCTGGGATAGTGGAAGGTCTCCCTGCGCATGGCAGGGGGTGGGACTGGTTGTGCTTTAAAGTCCCTTCCAACCCAAACCACTCTGTGATCTCCTGAGCTGCCTTTCAGCTTGAGACTCTGAAGTCCTCGAGCCAGCCAGCAGGAAGGTTTGGTCGCAGATTTGGAGGAAATTTAGGGTTGCTTAATTATGGTTGTGGGTTTAGGGCATGGCTGTGAATCCTGGGCACTGCCTATAAAACCTAATAATAATAATACCTGTACTTTTTCTGTCCGTTGTAGCAATGGTTCAGTTTCACTATCAAAATAGAGCTGCAGAGAGAGTTCCCCTCCCTGTTTAATGGGAGATTTACCATTCTAAAGTAACATTAATCCCAGAAAGAACAGGAATACCGGTGTGAATCTGTGCACATTAAGTGTGTTTAAGCCAACGGGAGATAAGAGCAGAGCTCGGTGAGCCAGATAAGATTAGTTGATTAGATCGGTGCCAAATCCATTCATGTCAGTAGGGAGGGTTGTTTTATTCTGCTATTTGCCTAAATTGCAGCTGACAGCGAAATGTGTTTTGGCAAGCAGCATAGCCAGCAATTTACTTGCAGAACTTAAAATGAGAGAAACACTGAGGTCATTAGTGCCGACAGTTCCGCTCTGCTAAAAATACCGGGGATTAGAGAAAATAATAGATGAAAGCATCAGCGCACCAGGTAGTGTCTGCTTTTCATTTATTTCCTAGAGGGAGGGAGGTGGTTGTCCTTGTTCCATTTAAAAAAAATAAAAATTAAGAAGAAAGGCATTTTTTGGCCAGTTGTGTAGGTTCTAGCAGCTTTGATTGGGGTTAGGTAGTAAAGGACCTTACCAGAACTCAAGGAAGAACAATGGAAATACTTTCCTTGGCTTCTCTGTGTGCAACTTCTGGGTGTGTTGCCTGATGTGACATCAGGCCTGCAGTACAGCCAGTGGTGAGCAAATCCCAGAGGGAACAGCCTTTTGCTGATGCTGGGATGCTCCAAGTGAACAGGTGGGTCTCTTCCCTGCAAAGGAATCTGCTTTGAGGAGAGGCTTTGCACCTTCTCTTTGCTTTCCACCTCCAAAAAGCAGGTGCAGAAGCTTCTGAGTAGGAGGGTGTTACGTTTTCACCTCTGTTTGAAAGGATCTGTTCTCTTGGAGTCAGGCTCCAAGATTTTCCTCTAACATTCCAGGCACAACTTAAAACTAGTCTTGGAGAGGAAAGGACCATGTTTGGTGGTAGACTTGGCACTTCCAAAATGGTTGTCATACATACTCCTCAAAGTCCTTTGCCAGCACAGGTGAAAATGTGTTGTCTTTATTTTCTAGCCAAAGCAAAAAGAAACAGTGATAAAGAATCAAATAGTTTGGGGTGGGAGAGACCCTAAAGCTCATCACATTCCAGCCCCCTGCCATGGGTAGGGACACCTCCCACCAGCCCAGGTGGCTCCAAGCCCCGTCCAGCCTGGCCTTGGACACTTCCAGGGCTCCAGGGGCAGCCACAGCTTCTCTGGGCACCCTGGGCCAGGGCCTGCCCACCCTGCCAAGGAAGTTTCCTCCCACTCCCTAATCCAACCCCGCTCTCTGGCAGTTTGAAGCCATTCCCCCTTGTGCTGTCAGTTCGTATCCTTGAAGGGTTAGTTAGGGAGCAGGTAGGCCAAGCAGAAAATGGCTTTGGTTTTGAATGGATTGCTTAGGGAGCAGAACTTTCTGGGACTGAGGTTCTGGCACAAGTTGGATTGTGGCTATGCAGCCACGGAACAATGAGATCTGCCGGTAACAGACGTGATTCCAGTTGCTGATTTTCTGTGATCCCCAGGAATACAGATGTTCATCTGCAACCGTGAACACTACGGATTCCTTCCCATGCCTCTGAAACCACACCAGTCGCTGCAAGAAGAAGCTGAGAACTTTGTGCATACGCTCATCGAGGCCATGAGTAAGTTGCTGTGCCATTGCCACGATGGATCCCCCCTGTGTTTGCAGAGCTCTCCTGCCAGTGGCCCAGCTCCAGTTCCCTCGGGAGCCTGCGTCCTCATCTGACTGCTCTCGTACTGCTTTGATACGCAGTTTTACATTCTCCACCGCTTTTCCACCTAGGAACGTAATCACTTCACGGTCAGGTCAACCCCATCCACAAGATCCCTCAACTTCCCCGTAGCAAATGCAAAAACGCATCTTTCCACGTGGCAAAGGTGCTGCGGGCCCATATTTTTTTTCCCTGCTGTCTGTCTGGCTGCGGGTTTGCAAGGTGGATGCTCCCTGGCACACCCATCCTGCAGTGGCTCCTCATCCCAGCTCCCCGGGGTCCGGGATGGAAACACGCACAGACCCCTTGCGCTGACGCAGGATGCACCTGGAGGTGATGTTTGGGATCTCTGCTCTCTTGCAGTCGATCGTCCTCCCATCGAACCCTCTCAGTACATCTCTGTTCCTCCGAAACACCCTGACAAGATGGGATTTGATGAAGTAAGGACCCTGTTTGCTGTTTATTGTCTTGTCTTCCCGCTCATCACCTGGAGGGCCTGGGTTCTCCCTGTAGCTGAGCTTCCCTTGGGGTATATTATCTTTTGGCTTAGTTACCTCTTTCTGATGACTCATCTTTTGGATGGAAAGTTCTGGCGAGGAGAAGACAGCCATCCTTATGTGGCTAGAACTGTTGAGCCCAGGGAAGCAGAAGGGAAGGGGCTCAGGGGGTGGTCTGATGTTTGCTGTGGAGAAAGGAGGCGGATCAGGCCTGTGGACGCTTGGTATCTGCTACAAGACCTCCGTTTAAAAGGGCAGGTTTGGGTCCAGGGGCAGTGCTCAACGAACCTTTGGTCTTCCTCTCTTGATGGTATGGATGTGGGACTTGGAACAGTCTGGTCCAGTGGAAGGTGTCCCTGCCCATGGCAGGGGGTTGGAACTAGATAGTCTTTAAGGTCCTTCCCAACCCAAACCATTTCTGGGACTGAAAAATACCCCTGAGCATCTGAGGTTTACCTGCAACGAGGGCTTTAGTCCTCAGCCCTCCAGAGCCTCCCTGAGGCTTGGATGGAGCCCTTCCCAGACATCTCTGTGCCCAGCCTTGTCTCTCAGCAGTTTCTCAGTGCCTGAAGTCATTCCAAAAGTCCTCTCTTTACCGTGACATTGCACTTGGATGGTGTCCCTGCTGATAACCCTCAGTCCAGGCAGTGGCAGCGCTGTGGGTCAGCGTTCCTGTGGGACTGAGGCTGCGGGTGGCTCTGTTACTCTGTGTTTAATATAAACCTAAACATCCTGCACCTTTGGAAATGATAGGCTTGGCTGTAACTGGTCTCTCTTCTGTTCATCCTCAAAGAGCAACTTTCCCCCCATGAACGTCCATCAAAAGTAGTTGTTAGAAAGAAAACGAGCCTCTAAGCTTTCAACTCAAAACCAACTCCAATTTTTTTCATGAATTCTAAACAACCTGGAACGAAAAAACACCTGGCGTTTTCACAGGCCCTGCTTTTCCAGAGGGGGCTGCTGGAGACGAGTGGATCGAGACTTGTCTTCTCCCTCACTCCCTGGACAGGAGGCTGATGTCCTTCTTTTCTGCCCAGATTTTCATGATCAATCTGAAGCGTCGAAAAGACAGACGGGACCGGATGCTGCGGACTCTCTACGAGCAGGAGATCGCAGTCAAGATAGTGGAGGCTGTGGATGGAAAGTAAGTTTTGGCCGGGGTTTTGATGATGTTTTTAAAGAGTGGGATGTGCTAAACTTCTCCACAGCATCTCCTTGGATGCCCCGACCTCCTTTGGGTGGGATGGGCTGACGGGGGGAGGTGAACACCACTGTTATCTACCTGACGGTCTCTTTGGGGCAATTTTGCTCTCATTCTCTCTTCGTTTGCAGTTAGTCAGTCACTGTGAGAGAACCAGGGCAAGTGGGGTTCAGACTAAGGTGAAAATCAGGTTAAAATCATAGTGATTTCTGGGAATTGAGCCATTATCTGCTGGGAAGGTTGTCCATCCCAGTGCTGCAGAGCTGTTTGCTGCAGCATTCACCCTGACCCAGCCTTTCCCAAGCTTACACTAAGGTTTGGAGCACAACTCTGATGAGGAGGGGCTGAGGGAACTGGAGGTGCTCAGCCTGGAGAAAAGGAGGCTCAGGGGGACCTTCTGGATGTCCCCAACTCCCTGACAGGAGTGGGGAGCCAGGGCGGGTCGGGCTCTGCTCCCAGGGAACAGGGACAGGAGGAGAGGGAACGACCTCAGGCTGGTTCAGGGGAGGGACAGGTTTGATACTGAGAAAAATTTCTTCCCAGAAAGGGTTGTGAAGCCCTGGCACAGCTGCCCAGGGCAGTGGTGGAGTGACCATCACTTGGCAGTGTTCAAAAATGGGACAGATGTGGCACTTGGGGACATGGCTTAGGGTGGGCTTGGCAGGACTGGATAAATTGTGGGACTCTGTGATCTTGGATGGCTTTTCCAACCTAAATGAATCTGTGATTCTAAGCCGTGTTAAGAACATTTTATCATGAAAAATCAAGGCCTGCAGAAATTTTGTTCTTGTGGGTTGCAAAAAGGCCTTGGAGAGACAGGAGCCCATATGCCATCTAGTGGTCTTGGAAACTTGGGATCCTATCAAGGATGAGAAAATAATCTTAGCCAAGGAAAATACACTTAGGCTAAATAATCAACTTAAAATAATTGAAACCAAGCACCTGATGTGCTGATTCCACAAGGAATACTTGGCAGTTGCGGAAAACTGATGGTCTCACAAGAAGTCTTTGGCAGAGTTAAGGATGTGATTTATTGGCATGATTTAGAAACGCATTTTCCTCCAAGTGCAGGAATTTCTCGAGATGTGAACATGAGCAGCGTTCTCTGTGTTGCGCCTGTGTCTGGCTTGAATTGACTTGTGTCTTTGAAATGGTGATAACACTCTTGTCTTTTCCAGAGCACTGAACACGAGTCAGCTCAAAGCTCTCAGCATCGAAATGCTCCCGGGGTACCGGGACCCCTATTCCTCCAGGCCACTGACCAGAGGAGAGATTGGCTGCTTCCTCAGCCATTATTACATCTGGAAGGAGGTATGGAGTTTGGGTGCCTTTGCCTTCCTGCGGGAAGGTGCTGTGTCCTGGTGCACAGCCAGTACAGGTTTCTGGAAGTGTAGGATAGAACTGTTTTCCCTGGGTGACCGGGGTTTTTTTGAACACCATGTTCAGCTTTCACATCTCCCCTTTCCCCTTCTGCTACCTGCAGGGGCTCCAAGAGAGCTGAAGAGGGGCTTTGGACAAGGGCCTGGAGGGACAGTACAAGGGGGAATGGTTTCCCACTGCCAGAGGGCAGGTTTAGATGGGATATTGGGAAGGAATCCTTCCCTGGGAGGGTGGGCAGGCCCTGGCACAGGGTGCCCAGAGAAGCTGGGGCTGCCCCTGGATCCCTAGAAGTGTCCAAGACCAGGTTGGACGGGGCTTAGAGCGACCTGGGCTGGTGGGAGTTGTCCATACCAGGTCAGGGTGACCCCATCGACTTCAGGTTGCTCGCTGTGTTCACTTGTGGACCCTCCCGTTTCAGGTGGTGAACAGAGGGCTGGAGAAGACACTGGTCATTGAGGATGATGTGCGCTTTGAACACCAGTTTAAGAGGAAGCTCATGAAGTTGATGGATGACATTGAACAAGCCCAGCTAGACTGGGAGCTTATGTAAGTCACTGGTGCTCGGCCATCCGGGAGCTCCTGGGCACGGGGGGAGGTCGGCAGCACTGCTGGGTCGTGACAGAGTGCAGGGGCAGGTTGATGCTGGAACGCAGGGGACAGTGACAGAGACTTCAGTGGCTCTGTCCGTGGGGACAGATCTGCCCTCTGGCGCAGGCTGGTGCTGGGATGCCCCGTGGGCACCGTCACTGCCCTTTGGGGCAGTGTTGGCTGGTCTCAGCAGTGTTGGAGGTGCTGCTGGCACAGAGGAACTGGCACAGCTCAGTCCTGAGCCTTGGACAGTGTCATCTTAGCTCCCTTCTGGAGCCTTTCACAGCTGGACCACCCACTGGGTTAAGCCTTGGATGTCTGGGAGTGGTGCAGGACAGAAAGCTGTGAGCCGGGTCAGAGATTGCTTCTTGGATTGAGCCTTTGCCCTGCCCTGGCTGACACAGTCAGTCTTGTGGTCCTGATTGCTCTGAATTCACTTGGGTTCCCATCTCCTTGATCTTTTCACCCTTTAAGCTACATTGGCCGCAAAAGGATGCAGGTGCAGGAGCCAGAGAAAGCCGTTCCCAATGTGAGGAACCTGGTGGAAGCCGATTACTCCTACTGGACCCTGGGCTACGCAATCTCTTTCCACGGAGCTCAGAAGCTCATCGGAGCTGAGCCCTTCGGCAAGATGCTGCCCGTGGATGAATTCCTGCCAGTCATGTACAACAAGCACCCCGTGTAAGTCAGATGCCTCTGTGGCTCAGGGGGACACGAGGTGGGTCTTGCTGGCTGATCTTAGATTGGGTCATACTGGTGGCCTGCTTAGTGAGCACCCCTGGTGTTTATTGGTTGTGTCCTCCCAACACAGAACACGGAGGTGACAGAGGGAGTGTTGTCCCTGCCTAGGGCAGGGGTTTGTGGGCTGCTTCTCAGGCGCTCAGCTGTCTCTGGGAACAGGCTTTGGTTGTCCAGGTGTGTGTGGTTGTAAGGCACATGGTTCTGGCTGTAGTTCAGCACCGAGGCCCACTCGGTGGGACCTCCCTGCTCGGTGGACTGGCCTGTCTCCCCGGCCTAGCGCTGGTAAGGGTTCATTCTGTTCCTGATGGGGTTTCTCTCCTCTGCAGCACCAAGTACATGGAATACTACGAGCCCAGGGACTTGAAAGCCTTCTCAGCAGAACCCCTGCTTGTTTACCCCACCCACTACACCGGGCAGCCGGGCTACCTCAGCGACACGGAGACCTCCACCATCTGGGACAACGAGACCGTGTCAACGGACTGGGACAGAACGCACTCCTGGAAGTCCCGGCAGCAGGGCCAGATCCACAGCGATGCCCAGAACAAGGATGCCCTGCCTTCCCAGTCCTCTCTCAACGTGCCATCATCCAGGGACGAGCTATGACCGCCCCCTTCCCCGGGCTCTGTGACAGCTGAACCTGCCCCACACTTTTTAGCTTTTCACCCTTGAAAGTTGTAGAGCAGCTCTTCATGTGGTTTCCTTCCTGCTGCTTCCCATGGCTGAGTGCAGGGGGTGGACCAGAGGCCTGCCCAGGCCACTGGGGACAGGGTGGGAGAGGAAGAAGGAGAAAGGACAAGTGTTCCAGACTGGCAGAGAGCTGAACAAAAGCCCTGGAAAGCTTTGGTTAAAAAAAAAAAAAAGAAAATCATCCTGAAATGATGCCTTTCTACAGTTCCTCGGGTAGAACACTGTATTTATAAAGATTAATATATAGAGGTGTACAAGTGTTAATGCCTTTTGGGATGGCTGTACCTCGGCTGTGGCCTCACTGTTACTCCTTGTAGGTCTGTAGGCTTTTACCACCCTCTCTTTGCTGAGTGTTTGGGGGATTTTGGTTTGTTTTCCAAAGCGATCCCTGTCAGAATCAAGGCATTTCCCAAAAATGTTCAGTGCAGGGGAGCAGCGCTCCTCTGTCATCCTCCCCATCACAATCAGTGCTGGCTTCCCCCAGCTCATTTCCAGTCTTGCAACATCCCATCCATACACGCCTCCCAGTCCAGAAGGGATGTCTTGGCATGTCTGAAATCATGGAAGTGGAGGTGGTTGGTTTGATTTGTCTCCCTGAAGGGAACACGGTGGGAGTTAGTTGGTGTCATGTCCTGCTTCACCTCCAGCCTCAATTTATTCCTTCAGGAAAACAAAACCGTACAACCTATTTACAAGCCTGTTTAATTAGGCCATAAAAGCAAGTGTCGGAGTTTTGGGAACTTAAAAAGGTAGGTTACAAACTCTCGTTATTAAACTGAAACAACCTACAGCAATGTTACTGTCTCAAGCACCCCCACGGAATTATGTGTTAACAGGACGGAAAGGCGACTTGCCTGGATACTTTTTCATGTGAGGAGCAAACTTGTCTGTTTTTTGGATGAGTTCTGATGTACTTGCTGTTGGCTCCCGTGCCAGCAGGGTCTATGGTGTTTATTTTTTTAAAAAAAAACCTTTCTCAGAGGCCAGGTGATCACGGACTACACTGCTTAGGGCAGCTGGCACAGACCCCGAGCTGCTGGGCAGGGGGAGGATTCCCTTCTGGAATTGGCATCCAGGGACTCACCCGCTGGCAGATCTGTGCATTGAGTATGTGTGGCTGGGGGTTTGTTTTGAATTTTTGTCTGTTTTTAATAATTACTGACCAATGTTGTGCTTTCTGCTAAAGAACACATGTTATTATTACCTGTCAGCCGGTCTGATAATACATAGAACCTGGTGCAAGATGAGAGCTGTGTGTGTTCTTCATGGGGTGGGAGAACCACAGCGTGGTTTGGGTTGGAGGGGACCCTCCAAGGCCACAGGCAGGGACACTGGGCACTAGACCAGCTTGCTCGGTGCCTTGAATGTAAAATGTTAAGGTCAATGGAAGGGCAGCTGAGGGGGCTCTCCGGGGTGTCACTCTCCCCCTGGAGTTGCCGGTAGGCTGAAGGTGCCTGTTCTGCAGCTCCCCCCTGGAAGCTGCGTGTTCCTGGTGCTGTCCACATGGGACTGGTGAGTATGGAGGTCCCCTGCAGTCCCACTCACAGCCTGGATCATTCCATCCTCAAAATCCCTCTCGCTTCCTCTGCAGGTTGCCCTTGAGGAGCTCCCAGAAGTGCTGGCAGGATGCTTGGTGTGGCCTGCAGCAGGACCTCCCATGGCCAGGTAAGCATCCAGTGCGTTGGCAGGTTCCACCTCCCTCCCTCCCTCCTCTGTGTCTGTGAGTGGCCTCCCCTTCCTTCCCCTGCCACAGCACTTCCCTGTGTGCTGCAACATCATCATCATTTCCCTGTGTCAGCACAAGGTGCTCCCCACTGGGAACCAGGGCATGGATTTAACAAAAATAAAGAGCATGGATTTAACAAAAGTACGAGCAATTTCAGCCCTCCCCTCTCCCCTGTTTTTTTTTTTTTTTAACTTCATTCAAATAATAAAAGATAGAAAAGGTCTGGTTTCCTTAAGC
>VWZG01010257.1:461172-521357 GCA_013396735.1 Grallaria varia
GGGGGGGGGGTGTGTGCTGTTGTTTTGTTTTAGTTGACTCGGGAAGCAAGTGGTTCCTGAGGTTTGATGGTACTTTCAGGGAGGAGAACAAATTAGAAATATATGAATTAAATGACTGTGTCTGTTTCAGAGCAGACGAGGCCTCAATCTAATTGATCATTCCTTTACCTTCTGTGTTCATACATACAAAAACTATTTAGTGACATATGCAAAACCTGGGGGATGCCAATGGTTTTACCCCTGTGGCAAGTGCTGTTCCCTGTGTTTTCAGTTCCTTGGCAGGTGCTGGCCAGGTTTTGCCCTACTCAGAACTAACTGTGTTTTGGAAAAGTAGGAGCCAGTTGAAACACTTCTGGCTTTTTCTGGTATTTTTCCAGTTTCCTGTACTTATTTTTCCATGTACTTACTCTGTATTTTTCTTTTTTTTTGGAGTCATCTAAGGGGCTTCAAAGCTGAGGAGGAGCACCAGCTTTGAACCAGACTGCTGGCTGCTTCTTCCCAAGAAAGGTTGTGGTTACATGCCCTAAAAAATGATTAATTGCAATAAGACTGCTTGGAACCCAAGAGCTCAGTCTTTGCTTTGGGTTAAGGAGGGAAGAGTGCTGTTGTGCTCTCAATGGCTTTGACTTTGCTGGTGAGAAATCAGAACAGTAAAGTGAAGAAGTTGAAGAGAATGACAGCGAGGGAAGTGCTGGAAGGTGTAAAAAAACCCACAACTCACATGCAGTAATAAAAGAAAATCAACTGACTCCAGGCAAGTATTAATGAAAAACAATGTATATACTTATCGTATAAAGATTATAGGTAAATAATTAAAACCATCTTACATATAAACAGTTGGAGAAGTGTAATTTTAAAATCCAGAACATTCACCTTTCGGCTTAACACAGACATACAACCTCTGAGTGAACAGTGCTATATACAAGAGGAACTGTGCTCTATGTACATGAGGAACTGCACTGTACCAGACACGGCCACCGACCCAAACTGCAGAGAAAACTTAACTGCTGCGCACAGGTAACCAAACGTCCCTCTCCTGCCCTTAAGAGACAACTGGAATTCATCAGACTAGGACCTACAGTAGGTCTCCTGGATGTACAATAGGCCTGTTGCACCTACAATAGATCTGTTTTACCCACCTGTAAACAGAAGTGATAAATCCAAACGTAGTGTAAAACTTACAGAACCTGAGCGCAGTTTTGAGAATTAGTGTGACAGAATTGGGGGGAAAAAGGCCCAGGCATTCATAAAATCCTGTTTTAACTAATAATCCTTAACTTAGGATTGTTAGCTCTTTGGAAAACAACTAACTCCTTAATTTGCACAATGCTATTTACAGAAATACTGTAAATAGGTAAATAAAATCTATTTAATGTATCTCAAATAAGGGCTGTTTACAATCCACCGTCTCACTTATGGCTTTTGAAAAAGTTCCAAGTTCAGTTCATGAAGAGTAATTGCACATGAGGAAGAGGCCTCGAGTTCTGTTTCACGGGTTAACAAAGTCCAAGGAAAACAACCCTGTCGTGGCATTAAGACCTCATTCCGTACAAGTAGTGTTTGTCTGTCCTGTTCAGGAACAATTCATGACAAATATCCAAAGGCAAGTGCAGTTAATTCATTTTAGAGTTCTTTGGAAACAATACCCAAAACAGGTAAAACTCTGGCGTGGAACAAGTGCAAAGAAGTTTTCAGCTGGTTCAGGCAGAACTTTATTCACTTGTGCAAAAATAAGTTCAGATGATCTTCTGCGTAATACTGGCAGGAAGGAGACTGTTTTCTCACAAAGAGAGTTGGCTCTTGGGATGTCTTTAAGACAAATGTTGCAGCCTCTGGCCCCAGGGCTGTCCAGTCCTCACATTGCACATTGTCAACAGGTAATACTGGCACATCCGACCTGTAACACTGGAGGGCAGCAAAGACGAAGGTCTCAGCCAACTAGCTCTGCTTTTTTCCGCAGGATGAAATTGAAGTTCGCTTGGCTGTCCATGCCATAGAACACGTTGGCATGGCGTGGGAACACCAGCTCTGCGGAACGGGGCCAGAGCAGCGTTAGTGGGAAGGACTGCACTCAGCAGAAGGAGAGCTGGGAAAGGACAGGGACCGGGGAAATGATGGAGGGGGGTGGCCCTTGCCCTGTTCTGTTGTGCAGAAGAACAGCACACATGTTCTCCCATGGGAAAGAGGGAGCAGGACAAGGGATGGAGGCCAAGCCCAGGCTGTGTCGAGCCCTGGCAGCCTCTCCCAGAGGAGGCTGTGTGGGAAGCCAGTGCTGGATGGGATCCAAATGCTCTGGTCCCAGGGAGGCAGAACCCACCACCCCAACCCCGTGCTCGCCCTGCAGCCACAGCGTCCCAGAGGAAGGTGGGCCTGGCAGCCCAGGAGGTGGCTCTGCCCACAGGAAGCAAGATGTGCCATGAGAAACCATCCCTGAGCATCCAGGGGGTTGTTCTCAGTGGCAGCAGCGACCTGTCCACGGCCTTTCTAATGCTTCACATTTTCCTCTTTCCTTTGAACTCCCAACAGAACACTTTGCAGGCAGCAGCAGAGTTCTGCTTCCCTACCTTTGTCCTTAGAGATGACTTGCACAAGCTCATAATCTTCAACTGCTTCAGGCTCCAGGTTGTGCTTCAGCAAGGCTCTCTGGGTGACATCAGGAATTCTGTCCTGGTTAGTTATCTGGGAAGATAAGAGTTGGAATGAGAGATTCTGCTTATTCATTCTCATGATTTAGGTATTAACAAAAGCCTGTTCAGTTTTGAAAAAGATATACAACACAACTGAAAAAACACAATGGGTCAGTGGGAGGTGCTGAAAGATCCTAAAATCTGGTATTTTTGACATTGGAAGGTGGTGGCTTTGTAGTTCAAGATAACAGATACAGTAGTCAATGAGACAGCAGTAAATCAGTGTCTGCTCTCTTGAGCAAACCTTTGAGAGATGGGACATCATCCTCACAAGCCACAAAAGCCCACATAACCAGCTGCCCCAGCTGCTGTTTGCAGACTCCTGTGCTAAATACTTCCATGGGCATCCTGCAAAGGTTTTTGAAGGACCTGAGTCCAGCTGCATTGCCCACGGTCCAGCATTGCCAGTATCCTTCCATGAAACCAGCAGAGAGGGAAATGAATGCTGGGGCTGCTGGGCTGGCAAGCACTGCCACACAGAGAGGCTGCAGAATTAAAGGGCTTGTCAGCTTCTGCTCCTCCAGCTCCCTGTTTCCAGAAACCAGCCCTTTGGGGAGGCTTCTCTAAGTGAAAATTTGGCACATGGCACCTTCTGTCAGTCAAAACCTGCACACCAACTCCGAGTGAGAGGAAAAGCAGCACGAGGGCAGGAGCAGCAGAGCCTGCATGTGATCACAGTGCTTTTGGATAAAGCAGGAAGTTTGATTTCCAGATCAGAAACTTCCCCAAAACTGCTGGTGTGGTTTTTTGGTTTTGTTTTGGTTTTTGTGGGGTTTTTTTTGTTTGGTTAGTTTTTGTTTTTGTTTTCCAACCTCTCATTCCTACCACGCTCCACCTATTCTGAATGGTAATACTGGTCATTTTCCCTTTCCAGCCAGGTTCGATGAGTCAGCTCAGGGAAGAGGTGTTCTCAAAAGCAGGGGGCATTAGATGCCATGTCAGGATGCAGTTACTGAGTTAATACACTTTACAGAGGTGTCAGTCACTGCTTTTCTACAGTATTCATTCATGAAACACATTCAGAGTGCGGGTATCTTTACTTCAGTCTTTGAGCTCTGCTTTATTCCCTGCAGCTTTCCCTGAATTTCTGCAAAGTCTCCTGTTTCCTGCATCAGCTGCACATCTCTGTTCTCTACCCACTTCCTGTTTTAATTGTTTGAATCTTTGTGGTATTCCACCAAATTGCACCACGTCCCTGTGATTTTTTGCCTTCTCCAACAAGAAGGCAGATTGCTTCCACTATCAAACGCTTTTCTGCAAACCTGAATTTTCATATTAAAATCCTGCAAGGAATTTTTGCAATTTCATAGCAATTTAGACTAATAATAGACCAGACTTTATCCTCATTTCCTCTGTTTTGCTGCTGCATTCAGCATTCTGTTGCACAAAAATAGATCCTGGATTTAATCCAGCACTTCAATTGTTCCTTTTACCGACACACCTTAGGAAGGGTCAGTTTCTTTTATCCTCTTTTATCATTAATAAGCCTCATGACCACAACCAGCTGTGTGCAGTAACCCCAAGCTGAAAACACCCCCCAGGGCTCTGCAGCACTCACCAGAATGCTCTTGTACACGCTGTCGTTGATGCCATCCATGCTGACCCGAATGATGCAGGCACCTCCGCTCTGCCGGTTGTAAACAGGGAGCACTCTGGAGGAAATGCACGGCGTGGAGCCAGAGCCCTTGTCAGAGCCAGGGCTGCTGTCACAGCCAGACACCTTGTCCAAGAGCAGGCTCTTGTCAGAGCCTGAGCCCTTGTCAAAGGTGGAGCCAATGGAGCCCTTATCGGAGTCATAGCCCTTGTCAGAGCCAGCAGAGCTCTTGTCGGAGCCAGCAGAGCTCTTGTCATCACTGGAGGACAGCACAGTAGGGAAGGAGGGTAAAGGTGATACTCCCGAGGAAGGTGTGTTCATGGAAGAGCTGGGAGAACAGGAGCATAAGGGGTATCCAGAGATCTACACAGCAGAAAGAAAAGCACTGTCACAAACAGGGTGGTTTTTATGGCTGCCTCTGTCATTCTGCAGGAAGAACAGGAGAAAGCAGAAGGCACAGACAAAACCTCAGTCACACACATTCTGCCCAGCAGGCTGGCAGTGGAATTCCTTGCCTCCAGAAATGCTGAACTTGATTGATTTCACCATTTTAATGACAATTTATGTCCCACCGGGTGCTGCTCTGGGCTTGCAGTAAGAGCAGCCCAGGAGGTGGCAGCAGATCCAAGGAACAGCATCGGGCTGTGGGTGACCAGCCAGGAACTGGGACTGCCTGGGAAGGGGCAGAGGGTGTCACGGGTCCCCCTGCTCCTGGCTCCATATCGGAGCCTTCCCACAAGTGGAAATACACCCCCCCCTCCCTCTGCCATTCTCCATGCCCCCTTCCTTACCCTGCTGCCCAGGGTTTGCCTGTCTCTCCATCTGCCTTGCTCAAAAGTTTCCTGATGGGATCAAACCCACTGGAACAGGCAACGCAGACGGGACTGTGCAAGAACCTGAGTGGATCACTTCCATTTTTACACATTTCTCTCTAGTCCCTCCATGCACAGTGACAGCAATGCTCTGGGGAAGAGCACCGAGAGCCTCTCACAGCTGTTGGTGGTGACACCGGGGCCACAGTGGTACCTTCTTCAGCGGGTCCTCAGGGCTGGAGAGGGGAGTCAAGCAGACATCCTCAGTTTCAGAGGGATTAAACTCACACGATGAAACACTGGCCGAGTCAGTGCTTTCCCCAGAGCTTCCTCCTAAGGGAGAGATCTTTGGGGGTTGCTCTTTGGATGGAGTGAACACATCAGTGCCCAGAAATAGTCTGGCATGGGGGGGGGGAAGAAAAAAAAAAAAAAAGAAAAAGCATAAAAACCAGGGAGAGCAGAACAGAGCAAAGCTTGTGACTTGGTTCAGAACTCTTACATCTGTTTTCCTATCTAGAGTGGCCTATTGTTCTAATTTCCTCCAAGCTGTTTATATAGTTTGTGCAGAGAGTTTGTTAACACACCAACACAATACCTTCCTGACCCAGCGTGCCCACCAGCTGCAACACCAGAATCTGAGCTCATGGCCCACAAGACTCCCCTTTCATCTGTTAAAATTTTCAGGCTCACCTGCTCGGAAAAAGGGCTTTAAAGGGCAAATTCATCCTGCTGCCAATTCCTGCCCTCAAGTCAAGGGGCCACAGATACCAGTTTCCCTCAAGAGGCTGGAGGTGTACACAATGTGGGATCACAAGTTAAAGGCTCTCCCTCTCTGAAAACTCATCCCTAAATGCAGGTCAAGCAAACTGAAAGGAGTGTCAAAGGAAACAAACTGCTGTAATACACAAAGTGGAGAAGCAGGATGCATTAGATGCCATGTCAGGATGCAGTTACTGATTTAATACACTTTACAGAGGTGTCAGTCACTGCTTTCCTACAGTATTCATTCGTGAAACACATTCAGAGTGCGGGTATCTTTACTTCAGTCTTTGAGCTCTGCTTTATTCCCTGCAGCTTTCCCTGAATTTCTGCTAAGTCTCCTGTTTCCTGCATCAGCTGCACGTCTCTGTTCTCTACCCACTTCCTGTTTTAATTGTTTGAATCTTTGTGGTATTCCACCAAATTGCACCACGTCCCTGTGATTTTTTGCCTTCTCCAACAAGAAGGCAGATTGCTTCCACTATCAAACGCCTTTTTGCTACCCTGAATTTTCATATTAAAATCCTGCAAGGAATTTTTGCAATTTCATAGCAATTTAGACTAATAATAGACTTTATCCTCATTTCCTCTGTTTTGCTGCTGCATTCAGCATTCTGTTGCACGAAAATAGATCCTGGATTTAATCCAACACTTCAATTATTCCTTTCCCCGACACCTTAGGAAGGGGTTCTTTGTTTCTAATCTCTTTTATCGTTAACAGTCCTCACAATGGCTTCTAACAACAGAAAGGGACAGCTTCAGACACAGGGATGCATTTCTCCTTAAAGCAACACTGGGGTCTGCATCCACAGCCGGGCTTTGCAGCTGATGAAATGAGCACCCCTTGTTTTGAGTTATTAAGGTCCATATTCCCACAGCAAAGCCCCTCTGCCCCATCATACTCACGTGCTGATTCTCTTGACCATGCTTTTCTGGGATTTTGGAGATAGGATGTGAGTATCAGCAGCTGCTTCAACCTCCCGTGACAGTTTGTAACTGCAGGACAGAGGCCGCTGAGTTAATTTTCACAAACAATACTATTAGTTATACACCTCAACACAGCAATAGTCAAGAAATTCAGAAACTGTGATTCTCACTTCACAGAACGTTGCAGCCCCACAAAGAGGAGCATCGCTGTGTCGCAAAGGGGGTATTTCACTTCCACGTGGTAGTTTTTAAAACTGATGCTCTTTAGTACATGTTGAGTTCCCTTAGAAGGAGAGCTGAAGGCTGCCAGAACCTGCCTGCAGGTGTGTGTGGGGTAAGAACATCTGCTTTGCCAGCAGGGCTGAGAACCCACCTCTCCTCCTCGGTTAAATGCCGCTGGCTCCGGAACCACTGGATGAATTTTTGGTCTGGTATCAAGCAGTAGCTGTTGCACGAAGACTGGAAGAGCTTAATTTGGGCAATGACTTCAAATTCCTAAGAACAGAAAGAATCAAAAATGTAGAATAAAAAAAAAAAAAAAACAACAACAAGATAAAACCAAACATACTCATTCATATGCTAAACATGTGCAGCAATGGATCCAGGACAAACTGAGTTTGACCTGAAGTTCAGTTTCAGTTGACTATTTCAAGAACCCGTTTTTCCAAATAATAAATATGGGTTTTTTCCCCAGCATCCCTAATGTGCACCCACACTTGTTCCAGAGGAACAGAAAATGCTTCTTCTGTAACTGCACTTGTCTACACACTTTGCCTCAATAACTTTGTAATTGTTTAGGGCAGGTTACAGAGCAGTTAGTGCAGGAAATGGCTTCCTCACAGCCAAACCCAAGTCTGCTCTTGGTCCCAGGATGGAGATTTTGCACAACTAGGCTGAGGGAACCTTTACTCCTACTTATCTCTGACCAACATGAATCAGGCTGACAGGAAAAAACCAACAGCACTTATTTGTTAGTCCTGTGGTTTGCTCTCTGCAGCCTTTTACCTACAAATAGTTTACTGCAGCGGAAGGAAGATGTTTACTGATGTTTACTATCTTCTGGAAAGCCTGGTCTGGCTCAGCTCACAGGACAGACAGTCAGGCAAAGGCTCACAGCATTTCAGAGATCTGTTCTTTCCTCGTGAATTTGCATTAAAATTGCTCAGGCACATAAAACAGCTGCTAAAGACAAATGGCCTTGCCAAGAGAACACTTTAAAAGAGGGTATCAGTAAACCAAAAATCACAGGACATTCAACTTACCCTTCGTCTCTTCTCAAAATTGATCAGGCCACCCTGTTGGAAGGAAAGAGAAAGGATTAGAGAAGAGCTAAGCCTGCCCTGTGAGATAAATGCATCCAAATTCACGCAAGACTCTTGTTAGTAACACTGCATATTGCTTCCTTTTTTCTTTGAAAACAGGTTTTTAAGACCTGCACAAGAACCCCGTGGGAAGATGCCAGAACAGTGCTGGGAAGGCAGGGAGGATATGTAGGGTTCAAAACAATTGCCCCAGATTACCTCAACATAGTCCTGAAGGGCTGTGTCAAGCATAATGAGATCAGTCAGGAAGGTGCCAAGGTAAGGGACCGTGCCTTGCATCACTCCCTGCAAGTGATCAGAGCAATGCTGGATTAATTAACTGGAAAATGGTAATCATTAGAATTCTAGAACACTCCTGTGTAAGAAAACGAAATAAAAGTAATCTGCTCACCAAACAGCAGTCTTATAATTATGCTTCTTTTCATGACATGATTCTCATTGTCTGATGGGGAATTTTAATCAAATTCCATTGAGGGCAGGATGCTCTCACAGATATTGCCATCACTGACTTCCAACCCTGGGTCCCCAGGAAGCTCTGCCTGTGGAAGAATCACTGAGGACCTGGGACAGAGTCCCTCAGTCACCTGCTGCAAGAGGAAGAGCTGGGGAATGGTCCTGGCCAGCCTGTGTGAGCAGTTTCTGCTTCATTCCAGTAGATTTTCAATTAATTATGTGTTACACCATCTGACAGTCAAATCAAGCCACAGTCTTTTCCCTCCAACAAGTGACTATCTTCCCCAGCCATCCACTGCATTTAATGGTAATTATTCACATGTTAAACTTCTACACTGCCAGCACGTGTAGAGTTCAGGCTGGCTCCACACTTGTGAAGGAAAAGCTTGTTTCTACCATCCAACAGGATCTGTGTTTTTTTCAGTCAAACAAATAGACAGACAAAAATCATATTCAGCATTTTGGCCTCCCTATATCCCAGAATTCTCCTCCTCTGTCCTTTTAACCCTTTGCCAACGTTGAGACAAAGCCATTTTCACCAGCAGACTGGAACCCAGACACATTTTACAAAGCAGTCTCTGTAGGGGCCCGTGCAATTTTCCAGCTGGTATGTCAGAAGCTTCATGAGACTTCTGCTCTGGCCAGAGCTCACTTTCTTTATCACAAGAACTACAGCGTGTGTTGTACTACATGGAAGTTGTGTGGCTGTTTAAAGGGTAACAGGAGCAGATAATGGAATTCCTTCTTGTAGGACAGAAACAAGATAGCTGAAAATCATTAACACAAGTTTATATCCATCAGTCACCTCCTGTGCACTTGCTCTGGTAAAGACCTTTCTAGATTTTGCTTCTGAGAGAATTCACCAGTTAGGTTTACTGACATTACCAGTTCAAGAAGGGGAGGAAAAATCCCAAACACACCTTATTTTTTTGAAGTTGCAGTCGCTTCTGTGACTTTTTCTGATTTTCCTTTTCGCTGCTGTCCAGATTCGCAAATTTGGATGTTGCTTCCTGTGAGGTAAAAAGGGATTAAAGGCAATGGATGGAGGATCCAAGTAGTAAGCTGGCAACTACAGTTCTGTAAAATAATTGCAAATATGTTTAACCAGACAAGCTAGGGTAGCAACTATATCTGCTGTGCAGCTACATATGTGTAAAATCAACCTGTGTTAATTTGCTGGGACTCGGGCACTGACTGGGAATTGTCGATAAAATCCCACAAGATGACTGTAAGGAAACTTTTCAAGTGCTGCTGGAAACCTCCTGAGAATTTAAATCAGAGAAGCAGAGACATACTTCAGGTGTCCAGACGCCTCCCTGAACTCTTATCCCGACACTCCTGACCTCAGGATTTCTGTTTAATTCCCTAATCAGGCCTGCTGCAAGTAAACATCTCCATCTTATGCAATGCTTTGCTGTTTTTCTTATGCTGCAACACCAACGCAGAGCCCCAGCGACTGTGGCTCATTAACTAATCAGAAACCATGCAGGAAATGAAAGGGCTACGTTTCCAGCCCCACAACTCCAGCTTTCCTCTGAATGGCTGAGCTGTTTCACAATAGCTCTTTAACCTTTCTTTCCCTGGATACACGGAGGGTGTTGGGAGTTACTGTTGGGTTTTTTCCCCAGTGGTTGGACAGCTGTGATGTGAACCACGATCCCTGTCTGTTTAGGAGAGAACACTGCTCCCTCCCTGTGCCAGCCAACCTGTTTCCTATGGCATTTTGCCTGCCCTGCACTTGGATTTGCAGGACGGACAGGGAAGGTCAAACACAGCTTCCCTAGAGAGGCTATTTATAGTGAAAGAAAACAAAGACTTTGAGGATTCAGTGGATATTAATCCTCTAAATGGTCCAAGATGAAAAGTAGGGGAGAGGTTCTGGCTATTCTGTGGAATTTTTCTTTTCTCACTGCTTTCAAAATGTTTTGCAAAGCTGGAGAGTGATTCGCTGGGAGCCAGAGGGCTGGGCTCAGACTGAGCTGTTTTGTTTTCTAGTACTTAGTTAAATAGGCTGTCCTGAACACACACTTTTCCCTCTATGCTTATTATTGTCTCACCTGCTTTAAAATTTACCTACAAATGTTGATAAATGGATGAAAAACAAAACAGACTGACAGTTTGAATGTGTTCACCCACCATTCCTGAGTAAAACAGGATGTTCCAGATCCCAAGGCAAGGGGATGAGGGAGAAATGCCAGACTTACCTGGACAGAACTGGCAAGGAGTAAACTGGTTACCCAGTTTATAGGAACTTTTTAAATGCAAACAGAAGAAACCTATCACAAACATTCCTTAGTTCCTGCGGAACATAACCTTTTCCTGCTCTTCTTCCTCACCCCCTTTCAGGTTCCTGAGCTTGTTGGGGTTTGCCCAGGAGAGTGCACAAGTCAAGATGTTCCAGACAGACTCTGCTTTGTTGTCCATGTGGCCACACACAGAGCAGGAAGTCTGTTTCTTCAGAATTTCCAGCCCTGTTTTCTAGTTCTAAGAAAGGTGTGGGATAGTCAGATAAACATTTTGCATTAATTTCTCAGCTGAAGCTGAGTGGTATTGTTCCAGTGAACTCAAAACCACCGTGCAAGGCAGTGGGTTGAGGGGCTGCAAGACCTTCTGTTCACCTGGATCCAAGCTGCTACAGCTTGCTGTTCATGGGTACACTAGCTAATACTGGTGCAGGTTCTCCCAGGAACAAGGAGATCAGCTCCCAGCCCAGCAAAATGCCCTCCCCGAAGCACCACATTTGGTCCTTGAGGGAGAGATGAGCTTTGGCAGCTGGTTACAAAAAGAGTTTACCTCGGATTTAATTGAGATAACAAGCCTCACGCTAATTCTCACCTTCATTAGCAGCTCTCTACTTGTCAGATAATTGTCATGGTCTGAGAAGATCTCAGACAGCTCTTCGTACATCAGCAGGATGTCCCTGCACAAGAAAAGATCAAACCATTTGGGTCGTTAGAAGCACTGGTCTTCATTTTTTTCTCATGAATCATTAACAGTTCAGTTTATAAAAGATGCTAACACCAGAATGCATCCAGTGAGATGCTGCACATCCACTGGGAGCCATCCCTGGTGCTCCCACTCAAGTCAGGCCTTGTCTGACAGCATCATAAAATGCCATCGGCACACAGACCCCGAGCAGGGTTTTCAACTGCACTGCAAGGTGGGAGATGGGTGGAAGAACAGGCAGATGGATACAAAGGAACAGAAAAACTGCCGGGAGGCAATGCAGGTACTTCATTTTTGCCCTGTTCCATGCACTCTGCAAAGCTCAAAGCATTTAAGTGCAGGAATAGTTTTCTCTTGCCCAACACTATAAATACAAGATGGTATGGGGAAGTAGATGGCAAGTCCCACCTCTGTGTAGGGAAAATACAGAAGGATACTGCCTGGCAGAATGATATTTTAATTTATCAAAGGCAAAGAAGATCTGTTTTTCCCATCCTGAACGAGCAGAACACCATCTTTTCTACACAGAGACTTCTGGTGTCTGTGGGCCAGGCAGTAAATAAGCCAGGTGAAGAATTATTAATACAAAAAGGTGTTCCCCTGGATGAACTATTCTCTTCGATACCAGACTTTGTAGTTTGAGGATGTATCTTATGGAAGTATCAGGACCAGAAGAGGATTAGTGAGGGCTTGTAGCAAGCTGGCTGTCCTCAAACCTCATGGGAGAGAGGACAGCATGCAAAGATCACAGTGACCTGGGAGAGGTGTGCATGAGCTGCAGGAGTAGCCAGTGCCACAGTTTTTTCAAAAGAGGTTGTGGAAGACCCAATATGCTAGAAAGGACAGAATCCAGTACCCCCAAGGGCAGATGGTCCCCTCAGTATGGAAGAGGTGCTCAGCAGGGGTCCAAGCCTCCCAGGAAGGTGAGGTTCTTCCAACAGAAGTGATGTCCATGAAGAAGCAGAACAGAGAGTGAGAGGCTGGAAAGGAGGAGCACTGAGAACTGTGCCCTCAGGAGCTGAGGAGGAGGCTTACTTTGAAACACACATCCAGGTTGTCTTCAGCCGATAGATGGAGTTGGACTGCAGTGCTGAAATAATGGCCCTCAAGGAGGAAAAGTTCTTTAGGATCCTACATTCCTGTCAAAGGAGTGGTTAGAAACACAGGAGCATTAAATGTCAGCATTACCAAGACCTTCGTGCTCTTCTGTCTGACCGCTGTCACGCCTGCTACACGTTCCCACTGCTGCACAGGCAGCTGTGCAAATACTGAGGATCAAAATATCACCCCCCCTCCAGCCACCAAACACTTTATAGGCGTTGGCATTTGTATCTTGTTTTCCTCACTTCCATGCATTTGTGGTGCTACAGCTTCCAGTTCTCCCAGCAAAAAGAAAAGTGGAACTGAGTCCACGAAGCCAGGCTAAAAGGCACAAAGGTTACACTTCTTAAAAAGCTCTTTATAGTTAGTAATCCCTTTTGCCCTTTAGGGGTAAAAACAGGCTTTGTCTCTTTGTATATGGTATTTAAAATGTAAATCCTCAATCATCTAAGTGTCAATTAAAAATAAAGACATGCAAAGGAATAACCTGTTACTCAAGTACATCTACACTGCTAAAGAGAGAAACTTTCACAACCTTTCCAGAATTGGGATCATCAGCATTTCTTATACAGCTCCTCTGTAGCAAAAGCATCAATGCAAAAAGGTAACGAAAAACTTAGTTCTCAAAAAAGGGTAGCACAGATTCCTGGGAAAGCAGATAGAAGAAAGGAGGAAGGGGAAAGTCTGGTCTGTGACTCTTCAAGAAACTCCTGGAAATGTGTTGGTGGCTCGTGAAGAAGAGCCCGGGCACCACAAATATCAGAACAGGCGTCTCTATATGCAAATTCAGCAGACAAAACACCTGCCAACCTGACTGCTGCACAGAGATGAGAATGTATTCAAACTCTGATTCTGCTTCTGAACCTTTTTAGGGGGCTGATCATTACCCTAACAACACTGATCACATGGAGGACCCTTACAGTGAAAACAGACGTGGATTTATTTCCTTTGTAGGACTGAGCAAATGTAAAGCAACCTCAGCATAAGCAGAAGTCAGACCTTAATAAATCAGCAGCTCTGGTCAGGAGTTGCATTAAAAATGATTAACAACTAAGGCAAGTACATGCTCACTCAGATACTTACTTAAGAAAAAATTCTGTGCAAATTAGGAGGTTACATGTAAGTATGGCTTAAGCAGAGAGGCTGGGCAGACAGCACCTGAAGCACGTGCAGTTATGTAAGACAGAGACCCAAGTTCAAGATCATGTGGTAGGACACACCAGGCCTGAAAGTTATTTTTGCATGGTACAGGGCCAAAAAAAAAGCCACATAACAGCTCTTCTTCAGGGACTGGCACATTTAAGGGTGAGACCTTTCTTTATGTTCAACTTGAAATTCAGGTTGGGCAGAATATGAATTCAGAGGCACAAATCACCAGCTTTTCTTTTTTTCTTTCAGTACAACAGGAGTTTGGACGAGAAGATCCCACTTGGAACCATCCTGACCTAATTGCACACTGTATAATTTAAAGGACATTAGGAATTCAATACTGCATTTAAGTGTTCTCAGTGATTTAACTGACTGCAGACTAAATTTGAGCAAGCTTTCATTTGTATGTAAGAAGAATTTTTAAGACTGGTTTTATGCTGTGCCCTTCAGAGGGGAAAACCAGAAAGAATTCTGTGCAGAAACAGCTTTGACTTAAAAAAAAAAAAAAAAGAAAAAAAGAAAAAGCATAACAGGACACTTGTGATTTCAGTTTTACTTCTTATTTTTAAAGAAAATATTGTTTGAGTGAAATTGGCTGCTCCTCTCAGGAACTTCAGACCTAGGTGGAGCAGAGGGGACTGGCAGTTAGAGAAAGCATTCACTTTCTTTTCAACCAAGAAAATGGATTCAAGTCACAAAAGAGGTGGCAAACATGGAACTCCGTGGTGCTGTGCTACAGGCTTAGCTCTGAGTCAGTAACTGCACTTTAATGAGTGGATTGTTTTTAATTCAGGCACCTAACTATTCAAGACAGTCATCTGCATGCACAAAGCGAGCACCCATCTTCAGAAGTGGGCAGCTGAGTGTACATGCACCCAGCTGGTGTACACGTGCACTCCTTCTGTAGAGCGTGCACATGCATTTTTCATGGGTCCAGCTACGGCTGGAGCATTTAATTATGTGTGTGAATTAAGTACAGGGAGAAGCCCTGAATCCACAGAGCAAATACGATGTGAGCAGTGCCTGTGCTGGCTCCCCTTTTGCCCTGTGATGATGAGGAAGCTCTTCATCCTTGCCTGCCCAGGCTGCCCCACGAAGGCCTCTGCAACCTAAAGAGCTGCAGGCAGAAAACGTGGACTCAAAACTTCCTAATCCCTTCGCATGGCCTATAAAGCAACCATTAGATGATAAGAAAACCAGGCAGACGTCAGTGCTGCAGGAGAGGTGAAAGCCTTTCCCCATACCAGTTTCCTGAACCGTGCAGTTGCAGGGGCTCAGGTGCCAGGAGGAAATGCTGCCTCTGGAAGCACAAAAGTGCATTGCCAAGGCTGGAAAGCCTCTGTCTTTTGCTTTTTCTGACTGCTTGTTTTGTACAGCTCAGAAAGAATCCATGTGGTTCTTAAAAGTCAACACGCATCCATATGGAAGTGTTTGAAATGTTCTCTTAAAAATCTAAGGAATTATCAAACCAGAGTTATGTAAAGGAGGCGTGCAAAGATTAAGAAACATGGAATCTGCTGTAAGAGCCTCCTAGCAGCTCTGCTGAGGCACATGGAGGACAGGAAGGTGATTCCAGACATCCGGCATGGCTTCGCCAACCCAGCGGCCTTGCAGGATGGAGTGATTCCATCAGTGGACAAGGGAAGGGCTACAGAAATCATCTAGCTGGACTTTCTCCAAACCTTTGACACGGCCAAGTATCAACCTCATTTGCACCGTGGAGAAGACCTAAGGAGAGGAAGGGCAATATTCATTTGGTACTGCAAAGAAAACCAGTCAAAACCAGAAATAATTAGAGCTAAGATGGCCTGGGACCAACATGTACAGCCCCTTTCTCCCCTCCCAACTCCCTCACTCCGAGGCACCTGCTTAAAAAGCAATACACAGAATAAATGCTTTACATGTGCAATATGAATCCACTTCTCAATGATCTTGGCTCTCTGCTGGATTTTGAGCTCCTTGGTGCCCAGGATAGTGCTGATGACACATTTGGTAACTGCATTGAACTGAGTGACGGTGGCTCTGACAGTAGGAGCCAGGTTCTTGTTTTCCTTCTTATCCCTTTTAGACCAGATGGATCCCAAACAGTGGTAGGGCACAACTTTCTTGAAGAGCATCTAGAGTGAAACAGAGGCACGGTAAGCCAGCAGGATTCTCTCTTTTAACCACAAGGAGAAATGCAGTTTTACAGTACAAGTTGGATTGAGATCTAATATGGTATTCAAAGAGAAATATTTGTTTTCTTCTAACATAAAAGATACGCTTTGGAATACTCCTTATAGGCTTGATGCCCTAAAAGAGCTGTCAGCTAAACAACAATGGGAAAACAAGGGACACCTTTATAGTATTGGGTAAGCAAGGCGAAAATTTTTTATATAATGATATTTTGAAGGAGATCAAAACAGACAAAGCAAATTAGAGCACTACTGTTCAGGGTACCTAGATGGCTTTAGGCCAGGTGGCAACAGAGCCAGAACATGCTGTTTCTCAGGTGCCAAGTATTAAATTTTGCAAAAAAGCTACAAAGTATATATTCCCATTTGCTTTTAAAACAGAACAAAACACACCTTCCGAGTGACTGAAGGAAAAAAAAGCCCCGTGACTGAAGCAGCTGGGGTAATGACAGAGCTGTGCTCTGTGTCCCAGCAGCACACCTGTTCTGGGAGACTATGCTTATAGCAATATAACTCTCAATAAAACAGTATATACTATATAACTTTATAGAAATACATATATATATATATATAATTATATGTTATACTCTACACACCACATCCATGTATGTCAACTGTTCTGCCACAACATGGTCTTGAAAAGAGGAGAATTCTTCTGGACTGCTGATCTCTGGTTCTTCTCCATCAACCAAGTCACTGAAGGAAGTGCTACAGAACCCATCTGGCCAGGATGGAAACCAACACATAGTAAATTTATACAGCAAACAATGAATCAAAGCAGGTGTTTATTTGGAAACATCACTGTATTATAGCAGAATGCCCCAAAGGTCCTGCCTGATGTAATGACCCCACCTGTGCTGCATCTTTGAGTGACAAAAATGACCAGAAGGTTAAATTGGCAAAGAAAAAGTGGAAGAAACATGAATAGAGAAAACTGAGCTGCTCAGCATTAACTTAGCAGAGAAGTGGCTTAACCCATTTGCTAAACCTTTTTTGAAAGAAAAAACGTCACCACCACTCCAACAAAAACTCCTTGTTAACACTGTAGAATTTTGTTAATCTGCTTTTCTGTATTTCTGATTTTAAAGAAATTATCAAACTCCAAAGGGCCAAGACTGCAGTTATAGCCCCAAAATATTGCATCAGGAGTGCTCTTATATCCAGAAATAAAAGGAGATACCAGATTTCTTGGCACCACTTATGGCTACATGGACTATATTGAAGAGAGTTTCTTCCACCACCCTTCACCTTCCCTCTCAGAGACTTTCCCAGGAAAGGGAATACAGTGAGCAACTACAGCATTCTGCTGAACACTTCTATATTTGCACAGGGCAGCAGAGAGGAGGTGAGAGAGAGCAGAGCCTTCCTCACCGAGGAACCCGACCTAGTACAGCAGGAAAGGGTTTCACAGCTGCTCTCATGTCACCTGTTGGCTCCCAGACATTGGGAAGAAAAAATTAAAACACCAAGAAACAGGCCCTCGTTTCCCATGGTAGAGGATGAAGTCAAACGGAAAAACCCTCAAAATAAATCCTAATCCCTTGGACTGTAAGAAAACAGTAACTCTGTAAGGAGGGAGGAAAAGTTATGGACTTGTTATGGACAACAAAAGCACTGAGCTTACTTCTAGTGGGATGTCATTACCAAAACCAAAGTATTTTATGGAAGACTTCATACCCAGGTAAAGCAGAACATTAAAGCAAACATCAGCAGATAAAATGATACAGAATTGGTATTTTTCGAAATACGTAATTTTTCCTTCCTTCATTAATTAGCAAAACAATCATCACTGTAAGTTGTTACGGTTTTGATGTAAGAAATTTTATTTACAGGCTGATTTCCATCTGCACATTCGAATTGCACAATTTACTGACAGAGCTCAATGTCATAAATGGAGATCTCTATTCCAGAGTTACTGTTCTGTGGCTGTTTTATAACAATATGCATAACTAAATGGGCTTTGACTGGACTGTTACAAGAATCTCTCTCTTTTTGACTTTATAACTCCTCCTTTTCCTTTCAGCTCTTGAAATTCAACTCAAAATTCACATCACTAAGTTGCAGCCCTACCCAAAACCTCACAGCTCCCCTCATAGCCACATCCTGGAACACACTGCAAATTTCCCTTTTCTTTTTTTCATGCCTTTTTTCCCTCCTTCATAAATGTGCAACTGGTCTTTTCCCTACTCTCCAACAAGTGGGAATCCTCTTGTGCTCAAGTATCTCATCATCATCCAAGCCCTGGGATCCACTCAGCCCTCTCCAAGCCTGATTGCTCTCTTGACTGCACTGAGAGCAACCACGTGCCCCTTCTGAATTTGCAATCTCGGCCCATCTTTCCTTTGATTTGCTCAAGCTGCAAGAACTGAGGCCAGGAACAGCTTCTCCCTCCCTGTCTGGTACTGCAGTCTAACCTGCTGGCATGGCTGATGGTGGCACGGGACAGAGGTTTCATTACCCAAAATGCAGCACTGGGAAGCAAATTTGTAAATTCGGAGCACAATGAATGCTTGGGAACAATAATTATCATCAACAATTGCAGACAACATACTAAGAATTTTGAAAGAAATCTCTGAAATGTACAAAGATGGAGAGCTCTGAAAGTAAGGCAATCTTAAAACTCTTCTCTGAAGACTCCACAGGTTAATTTTGTGCTCCTGCTCTTATCTTGCCCTAATTACCAGGCTCTCTTCTGCCACAATTTGAGAAATGTTATTCAAATTGACCCATCAATATGACTCATAAAAGAATCTTTCCAGCTGTTACTTGAGGAAACAAATGCAGAAGCAGGGCTGCTGGAATCTTCTGTCCACTGAAGAACAGAGAACCCAAACACAGCTCTCGTGAGCTTTCTTTGGCGTGGGGGACCCCAGCCCAGGAAAAGTCATCAGCAGGCACATATTTGCCATCCTGTTCCCTTACCTGTGCCCAGTAAGAAAAAGGCCTGGGCTCTGTGCATGACTCCTTTTTATGTTAATGACCGAGTTCATTTGGCATTTCACAGTATTATGCACTGACATGGTATTTCTGGAACATCCGGCAGACATGATTTGTATGGGATGAAGAGGGTTTTTTTCTGGCATTTCCTTTATCCTTTATGAGATGAATTATTCCCTCTCACCTCTCCACCAATGCTGGAAGCTGATTCTAGTTCTCGTTCACATACTACGTGAGCTCCTGTGACTTTCCAGCTCATGCCACAGGAAGCTTTCTGACCAGGATAAGGGTATGTGTCAGACTTGGTGCACAGAGATTTGTGCTACTGCAGTTCACTATTGTTCCAGTGGATTGTGACCCCCAATAACGTCAGTTTTTCCTCTGTCCTTGGACTCCAGCAGCCAGCCACTCCAATAGGAAAAAACAGCCACAGACACTTCCTTTGACAAGATGGTAACTAGGAAGAAAAGCTGCAGGCAAACAAAGCCTGTGACTCAGGCTGTATTTTGTCACAGCTCTGCATTCTGTTTTTTGTTAGTTTGGGATTTTCCTGCAGGGGGAGGTTTGAAGTGAGAAGCCCAGCTAGAGAGCAGCTGTGTTTTAACTCAGTGGCATGGGAAGTGTGCTGACAACTAACCACTTGGCTGCTGCAGCAATCTCAAAACTTTGGCTAAATATTAGAGAAGGGCTGGATTTCCCCATCCCCCCCAGAATGAACACACACAGGCAGCTATACTGTAAGATTATTCCATCCCTCACAGAACCTCACACAGAGGTGTTTTGGGTTTTGTTTGTTTTTAAAAAAAAAAAAAGAAGAAATGAGAAAAAAACCACTGGTGAGCCTCACAATACTATTGATAAGCATGAGAAGTGTTGAAACATAGTCCACACATAAATCCCTTACAGCCTGAGGAGAACAGAAAGACCGAAGTAAAAGGAAACTCACCAACAGTTTCTGCTTCTTGGTTTTGGAACTGCTTCAGGAGGTTCTGCACCTTACTCTCCATGTCAGAATTGGGCATGTTGTTCTTCAGGTAATGCAGCAACTTCAGCAAACACACGTGGTCAGGCGGCTCTCTGAAATCCTCAGAGCACTGATCGAGCCAGGCCCGCAAGACTGATGCTATTTCACTGGAAGCAAAGAGAGAGAGCACAATGTTCACACACAGCACGTACCTCTAACTGATGTACCTGTGTCTAACAGAACAAAACAAGTGTCTTTGCTGAGCTGTACCATGGCAGTGTTTGAACAACTACCAGGTATTACGTACACAAATCGACAGCAGAATGCCATTTCTTCATTCCCCCTTGTGCAAGTGGGAAAAGCTCAGTGTTTGCTCCATCACCACTCCCTGGGATGTTGTGGGAAAACAGCAGGGAGGAAACAAGGTATTCGTGGCTCCTCTTCCAGTGGCAGAGCTGAATCAAACACTTCCTCTGGGGCCTTTCATCAGTCCCTGCTGCAAAGTCCAGGGACCAAAGCCAAGCTGCTCATCCACATCCTACTGCTTATTGTCTACAGCACTAGTAAAAAGCTTCCCTGTTCATGAAACCTTGGGTTTCACAAGAGGAATAAGGAGTCTAATCCTGAAACTGACCCCCACAAGCACACACTGGTAGTGGGATTGCCTCATCTGGGAGGATAAAACCCTCCCTGCCACAGGTGCCACACGATGCTGGCCCATACCAAGGATCCAAGTGAAGCACCACGAGAGCTGAACGGAGGAGACACGCTGCTCTTGCTAACCTTAGGATGAAATGCCTAACCAAAACACATCAGCAGAATCTTGGTTTCATCCTTAGACCAAACATAAGGAGTGGCTGTCACATTACACTGTGCAAAAAGGCATCCCACTCACGCTGGCAGTGCAGAAAAAGGATGCTTAAGGAGATAGAGGGCCATTGGATTTTGTTCCAGAAGGTTATCTCAGACTTTCTTACACACAAACACAGCTAAAAGGACACCAACTGCCCGTGGACAATCCTACAGACTGAGGGGGATGAGAGAAACCAGAGCTGATGAGTCAGCGTGGTTTCCACAGGGCCTGAAACAGAGGGAAGTGATCTGTTTACCTACTTTTCCTGGTTTATGTAGGTTTTCATCCACACCCACCTACTAGATTGGTACATAGATACTGCACAAATGTATGCTTGTGGGAATGCCCTTAAGTTCTGCACTTGCAAGGAGTTTTCATAATGCCAACTTGATTTTGTTAGAAAATAAGAGTAAGTTATGGTTTTCCAGGAATAATTTACACAGTTGCTGACAAATTTCAAGTAAGTGTGGAAAAACTAGAAGACAGCTGGAAAGTAACCAAATTTCTTCAAGTATTAAGCTCCTTGTTTCAGAATAAAAGGTACAAGAAACATCTAAACTTCCTGAGGAAAAGATCCTGAAGATTTCTTCTGTGTCACTGAAACCATGGCTGTATTTCAAATCTCTTCCAGCCTGGACAGCTCTTCTATCAGAGCTGGACACAAATACTGGCACATTCCTGCTGCAAGCTGGGAAACCACAGCAGTCTCTGGTTAACTCAGCTGCTCAGTGCATCCAAAATAAACCAATATTTAAGAAAGAGTACAGACAATCTCTCCCACTCTCTGTGTCTCATCTGAATTGTATTAGTTTTTCCTCAAAACTCAGGTAACTTTTAATCCCATAGAGATTTCATTTTACAAGTCCCGTCCATTTAAGTCTGCTGTTTCTTCCCTTTCTTGCCCTAATATTGTGGCAACTTTGAATTCTCAGTTAAGAGTATTTGGAGATCTGTCAGTAATATTATTTGGTTAGGCTTGCTGATAGGGGAAATGCTGGAATTACAATTTCAGAGCTACAAGAAGTATTTACAACCAAAAATTAACAAGCAAACACTTCCTGGATTTCAGGTGTCAGTGCAAACATGAAACACATTGTGCAGCTTGGAAGACTCAACATTTGAGAACCATTCTGGACTGAATATTCACAAACCAGCTCAGACAAACTTCCACCATACCTGCAACAAGTACAGCCTTCATGGTTTAGGCTGGGGCAGCCAAACTTTTTTTCTGGAGCTTCTAGGCTGTTTGAGTCCATCGGGACAGGTATCACACAACAGCCGGTGCTCCACAACCACCACGGCACAGCCAACAGTGCCAGCCCAGCTCCACATCCCCAGGCCAGGAAAGGCCACAACAGACTGATGTGCCTTGCTCCATATTCCCAAAGGGTGCATTTCCTCCTGCTCTGTGCTCCTTTTCCTCACCCACATCACCAACTCATCGTTATCATCCCCAACTGGTTCCACCACCAAAAACTAGGTTGAGTATTCTATTCTTATGAGCATTTATCAGTTCAGCAATGATCTGGAAGGAGGAGCCCCTCCACAGGGCAAGTTCTTGTACTAATATTGGTCACACCCTCTTCACACTAAGCTCAGTTTCCAGAGGCTTAGTTGGTGGCTACTTTCATAAGCTGAAGAACAAACAGAGTTTAAGACAGGCTCGGTCTCCCAGAGCAGGTTGAAGAGTTCACAGCTGTTACAGACACTGATTTTTGCCAGCAAAATCATTTCAGTCAAGAGGGGAAATAGGAAAGAGAGAAGAGGTATGCTGTGCCCTACTGACCTCCTGTCAGCCTGACTGTCTCATTGGTGTTTCAGGGAATGCAGCTTTCCAACAACAGGCTGGAGATGTGCCCATACCTTGCAGTAGCTTTATGTCTGCTACCCTTGCAAAGAAACTCCCTGCACTCAACAGACCCAGGTAGGAATGGGAGCCTTCCCAGAGCTCACACACGAACAAAACATCACAGACTACATTTTTCATGGGGTTGATTATAAGCTATAAATTTTTCCCTTCCTGCCTATAAGAAAAAAAAAAACCCTCAGTGTTTAACTCCTGTCCTGCCAACCACATGCTCCAGGTTCTGCTCAGCAGTGCTTCCATGGTCCACACCTATCAGAAAACTTTCTGATTTCCACACCAGCTTTGCTTGAAGTCCAGTTCTGAAGGTTTCATTCTCCAAAAATCTATCTACTGCTGGGTGGAAGAAGTGTATCCGAGTCTCTCATTCACAAACTGGGAACAAAAACTACTCACCCACTACCCTTGGCCCATGAGCTACCACAGAAGGTGGAAAAGGAGACCTTCCTACCCCATTGGCCACATGGGAATTCTGCATGGTCTTATCTCAAATGCAAACACAGCTACAACAGCCCTAAAGAGATCTGATAGGAATTAAAGAAATAATTTCTAGACAAAAAAGGCAAAAGCAGCATTTTCTTCCCACCACAATTACTTCTAAAGAACAGGGAGAAGGAAATCTCAACAATTAAGGAGAACCTCTGCTGCAAAAAGAAAATAAATGATTGATTTCTTACGAAATTATACAGGAATATGCATAAAATTAACTGTAATTTGCCAAATGCACATTTAAGACCATCAACCTCTTGACAGAGGGCTATACCCAGTCTTCCACTGACCATGCAATAATGGTCAGGCTTGCTCACACAGACTAAATGTTGCCTTTTCTCACTTTTGCCTGTTAAAATCAGGGGTTCAACGCACTCAAACCGCAAGCAAAGGCTGCTCTGCAAGGGTGATTTCTCACACCCAGTCCATTTGTAAATATTGTCCTGATGACTTCCAGCAAATGATCTGCTCCTTCTGATTTGGGAAAAACTCATTCAGTAACATATGGAAGGCTCTTGCTGGGACACAAAAGCCACTAAAGAGAAGCTCTGCTAGCTGTTCTTTGCTTTAATTGAGATGCCAATCATTATTTTTCTTTCTAACGATTCTTTTCTGCTTGTTTCTGGTTGTTTTCATAACTCTTCCACTGCTTATACTGCTCCTAGTTTGACTCTGCTTCTCATGCAACCACACTGGTTTCTGTTGTTGGTTTAACTTAATTGGCTTTACTGGAATGAATGTTGATTGTTGCTCTCCCAAATGCATCTTGACTGCTCCCCACCATGGATTTCCCAGGCAGCAACCAATTTTCCAACTTCCCATTCTGGCCAATTTTCTTCCATCTGTCCCATATTCCTTTGGTGTCTGTCATCCTGGAGTACAATGTTTCAGGACAGGTTTCATTTCCACAATGCTGTGACAGTGCACGTTGTTCTCCAGTGGGACTGTTTAGTTCAGGAGGAATTAAAAGACAAGTTTTTGGTCAGGAAGGTCTAAATGCACAAAAAGCCACGGGAGGGTATTTGTTTGTCACCATGAGAAACTCCAAATGCTGTGGCATTAAATCAAAGGGTTTGGTATTTACTATTTTAATGCAGAAGAGGAGAGGTAGGTATGCAAGACATGCCGTGTGGTAAGTGAATAACTCCTTAATTTTCTCTATTTGAACTGTTTCCCCCAGCTGCTAAGGTATGAAACAAGGAGAATTCAGTTTAGCTTTGAGTTGCTTTGTCTGAGGTTTTCATTTTGTGCCAGATTCCAAGTCTTAATAACAAATTCCACACTCCCGTAATAAAGAAGATACAACTACGAGCTGACATTCCAGACAAACAAAGGAGCCCCAGGTATTTTGATTCATTTCTGTGGCCTGTCGTTCATCTGAGGGAGAGCACCACCAATGTACTCCAAAGCAGCAAACCAAAGCCAGCAGCAGCAGGAGGAAACCACAACCTCATAGTCCCAGAGGAGGCTTGAGAAGGACTTTTTGCTTTTGCTCAAGGATTCAAAAGCCTCAGGATGCAGCCACAGCAGCACTAATGTTAGATCTCTGGAAAGCAAACAAACAAAAAAATGCGTGGCCCAAGGCCACAGATGACCATGGCAACATTACCTGCAGGAAAGGCTTTCCAAGGGGCCGACGATCTCGGCCCATCACACTGGTTTTTCCATCGAGGTCTTCAAGGAACTGCTTTCAATGAACATTACACTCTGCTTCCCTGAATGCAAACGTTGCAGGCCAGCCCAGACTGCCAGCCTGGCCTTTTTGCTGGGTGTCTGCACAGGAATCAATCCCTTTCTGGGAACTTCACTGACCTCGTGGCAGCAAACTCAGCACCGTTCAGGGCTGAGGTGGGATGTGCTGCCTCAGCTCCCCAGGCACATCTCAGTGCCACGTGCTGGGCACCATTTGGGACCCCCACGTTACTCAGAGGCATCTCAGCATCTTGCAACAGGAAACAGGGCACGAGATATTCCACATATCATCATCCTGCGTGGAAACGCCAGCCTTTCAACAGCGAGTTCAAAGTTAACCAAGGAACTGCCCTGCTCTGACAGGAGATCATGGGGATCATCACCAAAAGCACTGTTTCTAAGTATCTTGTGGGCAATACACAACCATTCTGGGAGGACTGAAGGCCCCAAACAGCATTATACTTGCTTGGCTTGCTGATCCCCTTCCCAGAACATGTAAAGGTGCTCAAGATGACCAGGAGGTGACTGTCTCATTCAAGTTTCCCATGACTCCTTTATCTTACTTTGCTGGTAAGATGCAAAGAACAAGAGAAAGAACTACTTTTTGCTCTAATTTCTGTCCTCACTTGCTTTTTCACAGATGCTCTATACATCACACACACAAAAACATATTTGAACTATATAGCCTCATTTTTAAAAAAAAACAAAACCATAACTGAATTATAGTACAAATTCTATGGACCTCTCTAATTCTCAATGCTACTTGTCATGCTGATAATTTTTGTCGGTGCTTAATGTATATGTAGTTTTATTCTAAACTATTCCATATTTTAATGTTATTTCTACTCTCTTCTTTTTTGAAAGTCAACAGAAGACCTAAGCTAAAAAAAGATGCAGTGAACAGAGAATACCAAAGACAACCACCTAAGATGAAGAGGGAACTCTGTCACACCTCGACACAGAAAAATGCAGAACTCAGACACAGCACCAGGCAATCTTGTTTATGTGATGCAAGGAAGAGCAAAAAAAATTGCTTATAGGAGGTAGAGGGACAAGTGAGTTACTCCTTACAGCCCTTATCAGAGCACTCAGAGAGACATGGCGGCATATTTCCAAAACACAGGCTGAAGTCCATGTAATTCAGACATTTGACTCCGATGTATGACCTTTTCTGGACTTTATTCTGCTGTTATTTGCAGTCATGAACCTTCTGACTGACTGAAAATATGCAGAAAAGTGGAAAGGTTCCTTCCATACGTACTCCAAGATTTTCCAAAACTTACCCCCTTTCTTTATAGCTCCATGAGGTATTTAAAGAGCCATAAATTCTTCTCCTGCAGTTGTTTTCAATGTCTGCAACAGTTTTTTATGTCAAACCACTGGAAATGCTTTAAATTGCATTCCCATTTCTAATGCCCCAACTGGGTTTTTAAAGCCTCTGAACTGTCACAACAGGCATCTGACAAATCCAGAAAGTCTCTGGTCACCGACCATGGGCTTCCCCACAAGATATTTTTTCCTCTGAGAAATACTGAGTTAATGGCAAGAAATAACACGGCTCTACTGCTTCTTCCTCCTATCTCTCCAAGTCATATAAAGCCAATAACACAATTATCTCATGTTTCTGTTCTGTGAGAAATGAGGGTAAAGTGCATTTGCATTGGAATTATCCCAGACAAGAGAAAACCTGAACTACTAGAACTGCTAGGACTACAATGCCAACCACCTTTCCAGATACCACTCATCATATCTAAGAGACAAGCAGCCAGAGCAGCTGAGAGCCATGGAAACTTTTAAAGGAGGGAAGGGAATTCACATTTATATGGGATCTGTTAAAACTCCTGACAAATTTCTTTGTTGACAATATCATCGTTGAGCTTTCTATACATATGTAGTCAGGTAAAGGTATCAAACTCAGACATAAAAGGTATCTTATCAAGCCCAAAGGATCAGTATCAGCTGTGCTGGCTATATTACTGAAAATTCTGTCAAAAACTCATCAGAAGTTGAGCTCCCACAGGAACAGAACGCAGGCTCCATCTATTTGTCAGCCTCTGGCTGTGCAAAGGGCTCACCTGATGATTACATGCCAAGACACAAAAAAGCATGGATGCAGCAGAAAGCAACTTAACACATTATTTACCAACCCTGTATGTCAGTAGAAAAACAATTCCAGCTTAAGAAAAAAAACCAACCAAACAAAAAACCCCCAACATGCTTCTATTAAACGTTATTCCCTTGCACACTCACCTCCAGGCATAGCACAAAATTGATGCACTTTGCCAAAAGCCTCAGTGACACAATTAATATCAACATTACTGTCACCCCTATTCTCTCTCCACTTCATGGGCTCCACGAAAAAGGGGATCAATCCCAACAGGATTTATACAGGTGAAATGATCTTCCCCAATATAAATCCTGAAAGCATTTTGCTGGAGGGTGCTGCTTGATCTCATGTTTTATGACTGAGATAGGGAGAGATTCAAATGGTTTGCCCGAAGTTGGAAGAGACCCTAGAGTTCAGCTTTGGATGGAAGTGTGAGAACCACTGGCTGTCTATTAGTGCCTCTCCTCACTCACTACATAATGCAGCTTTCTTGGTGCTTGGGACCAAATTTTAACTACCAGTTGCTCTTTGATGAGTTCTCATGGCAAAACAGGAGAAAAATACTACAGCAGCCAGGAAAGAATTGGAAAGTTGAGCTTCTATGTCAAGTCCCATGGGGCAAGAGGAACAAAAAGACCAGTAACACTGACAAGAATCAAACATCTTCACACTGAAATCAAATACAATGACACATGCCACAGTGCTTGCAAACCACAGATGTCAAAGTACAAATGCTGATGACCTGAGGCACACTTCACACCCAGTGTCTAAAGATAAAGCTAGGAAGACAGCCAAACCAACTTTTCCTCATTTAAATTGCAGTTCAAAATAGCTTTGCTATCTCTCTTGCAAATGAGGATGACCTCAGAATTTCAATTTCACTCTAAAAGCAGCACTGTAAATCACAGGGGCACTAATGGAAAAGATACAGGCACACACACACACCCCCTCAGCTTTGGTCTGCAGGCACTGCTGTAATGCACAATAAACTCACTCACAGACAACAACCACTTACTGCCAGAGATAAGGCAAAGGAAACACACACTCCTTGTTTGTTTAATCAAGAAACTGTTGGCTTAGATGTGTTCATCTCATGTTTAATTCTGAGATCCCTGGGTTATATTATTGTATATGTTACAAGACAATTGACATTTAGCCTTTCCACAAGCTTGCTTAAGCATGCAAACAGTGCTGCAAATTTGCAATGGAAACAACAGCTCTGCTGCCTCCATCCTCCTCCAATACCAAATCCTGCCTTGGCCTTGCTCTACTGCTCAAATCCATACTTACGCCTTGAGTACCATCTCCGATTCAAAGGAATTCAGGTTTGCCACCTCTCCATGGCTCAAGGTCTCCAGGTTTCCAAACCTGAAGGAGAAGATAGGTGTTTAGAAGAAACTCTACTGAATAAAAGCAATATCCCAAATAGCATCATTCATATACAATTATCATAAACAACTACAAAGTGCTTCTAGCTCAAATTGCAAATACGGAATCTAACGGGTGGGCAAAATTAAGGATCTTTAAGGTCATTTCATTCAGGAGGGGAAAAAATCCTCAAGAGGCAGCCAGTACCTTCCAAGATAATTTGTTAATGTATACGAAGCAGCCTGCACAGAGCAAGACTCAACCACAACAGTGTCTCTGCTCAGGGCTCCACGACCCTTCCTGCCTGTTTGCACCCCCTCCTTTCCCAGTGCAAGATTGCAGTGTGCAAGGGGACTAACACAGCCCCTTTTCTATAATACAGCTTCCCTTTCTCTAGCACCCCACATTCCTTCCAACTCCAAGGGTTATTCCACACCAAGTTTTCTAGGGGGCAAATGCTCCCTTTGTGCCAAAACTCCCACACATTGGTCATGAGTGGGAATGGCCCACGATGCTGTGAAACCACCACGGGGAAATAGAAAACCACGGGAACAACTCCAACAGCACCAAAGGAAAAATCTCTTACCTACAAGGCACCATCTTGTGCCTTGCAGGCAGGATTATGCACTTCATTGTTTCAGACATACAGCTCCATAATTATCCACAAAGAATCCCAGGGCTCCTTCCAGGCAGCTTTAATGAAGGCAGATGGTAACTCACTGTCCAGAATGAGACAAGCTGATTTCATACACTCGAGTTTATACACCCTGAAATCCAGCTGAAGAGTTAAAACAAGAGCATCCTTGAATGTTTGTGCTACAACAACCTAGTGTCAGATGGAGAAACACGGTGGGCTGTTGTGTCAGAACTGTCATCAGCTCATCAAAAAATGTTTCAATGGATAGAAGTAGGGGTAGTTTTATGCTCCTCTAAAGCATCAGCCTAAGGCTTCATGTGTAAGAATCCCAGACCCATTACTAAAGGGAGAGGATTTCGCTCTCCGCTGCCATCCACTCTGTAAGATCCCAAAAATACATCTCAGCCAGCAGACGAAAGACATTTTTTCCCCTGCTGTGAGAAATGTTTTGATTAAAAATTAAATTTTTATATTCAGTTTTCAAAACTTGCAGTTAATTCTTTGAGTAAAGTTTATTGAGATGATTATTAGTGTCATTGTCCTACTATTGCACAAAATATTAAATATGTCTTCGCAGAACATTAGGTATTTATATTTAAATTCCACTAAAAACAAATGCTGAGTTTTTTAAGATAGATCCATAAGACAGCAATAAAGAGAGAAGGCAGTTTTCTGTACAGGAGCAGAGAAGGATAAAGTTTTTTATGTTGCCAGCTGTGAACCTCTGTCCATCTCTCATCTCTCCATGAACAACAGTCATTAAATACAGGTTAGGAGGCGAAAATGACACAGCTGATGTAAAGAACAGCCTTTCTGCAGCCTCCCAGTGGCCTGTTCTCACCAGCTCCCTGACAAAGCCCCATTCACTGCCCAGCCTTGTATGAATGCTTTGCATACAAAAAGGGACAAGAGAAACAAAAGGATCCTGTAGCCAACAGAACTTTTCAGCCTTGCTTGGAAAGTTACAGACTCGACTCAAAGGGACTGACTAAGCAAATGAGATCAGAATGTGATTGCTAGGACTGAATGTTTAAATACTGAAAAATTGAGTGGAAAATGCACCCCTGGCTCCCTGTTAAAAAGAGGGAGGAAAATACTCAGAGTAAGTCAGAACTAATAAGGAAATGCTTGTGTGCATTGAAACAAGTCATTTGGAAGCCCAGATCCTCAGCAAGAGTAAGGTGGTTTGAATTGTACACATATGGAATCAGGAGAATGAAGTCACTTCTCTAGCTGAGTAGGCAAACCACCTGCCATAATGCAGAAAGACAGAGTAACAGCTGCTGTAGGAACAGCAGTGACCCAAACACCACATAAAGGTGCTGGCCCAAAACACGTAGCTCTGCTACCACAGGACATATCCCTTCAACATCCCCCTCTGCCTTCCTTGTCCTCTCCATTTGCCCTCTAGCAAACCATCCTCCAGCAAGAGGAATGAATGGAAAACACAAAACCACCTTGTTCTTGGCCCTCATTCCCCAGCTCCAGCTCCCCCACCAGTCCCCTCCTCTGGATGCTCCTCCACTGCTTTATCTGTGCCCACGCCAAGCACAGCACGGCCCTGCTTTTAAGGGACACGATTATCAGGGAAAAATAAGATATGGAAGAGAGGAATTTGGCCCGCTTCTACCCTGATCTGGACAGCTAAACATCTTTGGAAGCACTTGTGAGAATACCACTCACATCCAGGTCCACGAGGAGCTGCTCTTTCCCTCCTTCCAGGAACTTCCACCGAGTGCTTTCACATCAACATACAAACAAGATCTTTTAACTCTCGCTACTCACTCGTATCAAAGAAGCAGAAAGTATCAGAACACACAGTGTTAAAAGCTTGGCAGGTTTTCAAAGCTGCCTGTTGCACTTAGTTGCCAAACTTCCATAGATACCAGAGGGATCCCAGATGTCCCAATACTCTTAAATAGCTCTGAAAACACAAGTCAACCCCCTCACTTCTGGTAGTGTTTTGGTCTTTTTTTAAGAGATTGCTCTTTTCATTACTTCACTGGAACACAAAACAAAATACAAGTACTTATAAAACACAGATTACACACTGATAACCACCTTAGTCTCTGTCCTGTGATTTTTAACAAGTATCACTAAAAAGAAACTTGTAAAAATACAGACTCTTTGCCATTTATTCCGAACTAGGGTAGAGATTAAAACTATGCTGCTTAAAATCAATTACTATCCATCTTTTTTTTTTTTTAATTTGTCTTTGTAACATCTGCTTTTCTTCACAAGTCCATATATCGCAGCTGCATGAAACCATTCTAACTGTTATAGTTAAAGTTTAATCTATATTTTCTCCCAAGCCATAAAATTCTAAATTATCCGTGATATTTAAAAAGCCAAGAGAAACATCCAGGGACTCCTAACCACTACACTCCTAAGATTTGTGAGAGGGGAAGGAAACAGTGACCTCCTAGAATTTCCTGTGGATTCCATCGTTTATTATAAAAGGCTGGGGACAAACGCTGACAAGGTCAGGCACCCTGTCCTCTCAAGGGGACCCCTGGCAGCTTGCTCAGAGTGCACAAGGCAGCAAGGCTGGAACTGGGCTCAGAAAAGGAAGTTCTGCTCTATGGAGACTTTTCCCCTGGGCTTTCTTGCCCTCTTCTAACATTTTAAAGCAGCATCAGAGGAGGAGGGCAGGGCCAACTTCCTTAGAGCCTCAACATTTTGATGTTCTTTCATATACCCACCATAAGTTTTTAGCATTCCTCATGTTCTGTGTCAGAACTAGGATGGACTGAGAGGTAAAGCTCAGAGCAGTAAATCTAACGGTACCTAAGTCTGCACTCTGCTGCTCTTTTCTTAGCTGACCATCAAGTTATTACTGTTAATATAATTACTAATTGAGCCACATAACATTCCTACAAAGCAACTAGTATTATCCTTTTCAGTTGCAGAAGAAAAGCACAGGCAATTTATCCAGGCCTTGCTCCTTTTCTACCTAGTGGGAGAGTCAAAATTAAATCCTAGGAGTTCTTATGCCACTTCTGTGTTCTAATCACTACATGCCAGTATAACACTTGATTTTGCAAATACAGTAAATACGATACTCTCAAAATAAGACCACCTCTGACCCAGCCACGTCTCAGTTAGAATTCAGGGTGAGAAAGGAATGCTGCGTGTTCCAAGCATTTATGCAGACACAGCAGACAGGATTTAACAGTCTTACCATACAAGCTATTGTTATAACATTTAGCAGTTCTTGTGCTGTCTGGAAAAATTTATGGCTACATATTCATGTGAAGGAATAGAAGGGAAGAGCAAATTCTTTCTTGTGTTTGTACAATTCCTGTTTCAAATCAGCTGCCCCAAACAGGAGAGTTAAGTCTGAAAACATCAGTATCCAGAAAAACACAGGAAACTATTCCAGTATGACTTCGCAGCCTGCACATTCTGTTCAGGTTTTTCTGGAGGGAAAAGCTGAAATAATTTTCCTGTCTTGGTCCAGTCTGGGTCTTTAGCAGCTGGACATGGCACACCTTCCCCTACCTGGTGACTTTAAGAGCTGGGATGTGGGCAGAAATACACTGATACACTGGATGTTTACGCTGAAATTCTGGATTTTGCAGCATTCTTGAAAACAGATTACTAAATCCATGTCCACTAAAAGCAATGGGAAAAAAATTCCTGACGACAGCTCCCTGTCATGTAAATGATGGCTCCATTTCCATTACATAGTGGCTCTTACCTGTCCAGGAGAAGTTCCAGAACTGCCTTGGTAGAAGCAAAGGCCCTGTATGTTGAGAGGAAGATGCTGATGTAGGAAAAATCTGCATCACCAAAAGCTGTGAGAAGGTTCTCCACCAGTTTCTCCAAAGTTCCAGCTTTTATAGCCCTGATCTTGGATGTTTCATACTGTCTGACAGTATGCTCTGGAGGTAACTGGTCTCCTTCACCCTGCAAAAGGAAACAAAGAACAAAGCACAGAAATCAGACAGGACTCAGATCCCTGACACAGCTTTCAATGGGTTAAATTCCATCTTTTCACCAGAACTGCCCATCATCAGTTACGAAATGATTTTGTCATTTTTGGCTCTCAAAGCACCAAATAATGGAGTTTTTAAGTAACTTTAAGGTATTTCTCTGACATGCTCCTCAAAATATTTGACAGTGTGACCGCTACCAAGTTAACTCACGATTACATAATTTATTATTAGCTAAAAGAAAATCCATTATCCCACAAAGAATAATATCACTGAAGGGAACAGAAGCTGTAATTCAGCATTTCACTGAACTTCTGAATAAACATGAAAACTGACCACAACTTTAGCACTGGCACTTGTGAGTCCTTTGCTGAAAATACCAGCTTTGGGGTGTCACACAAAACCAAAGGTCAGGAACACATTTGGGCACAAAACATTTCATGACGCTTTTGCAAGAGGGTGTCAAAGTCATCTTGCAAACACTCCATTATTTCAACTTTCTCCTACAGTTTCCATTTGGCACAATATTTGTCCACAAACCTAGGGTTTGGGGTGTTTTTTAAACAGAATTTGTTTTTAATGCTTGCAGCCTGCCTAAAGTCTGAAAGAACCAGAAACACTGCCTTAAATTCTGCCATTATTTAGAAGACAGTTCAGAAAAGTAATTTTGTGACTGGTTTAAGTCCTATTTTATAAAGTAAGTGGGATGAAAAAACCTTTAAAATGGGATTACAAATATAAAATATCCAATTGAGGGCATGAAGGCAGCATGTTAATGACTTGTAGTCACTACCAACCCTGGCTTGGTACACTGACAGAACACAAAGGAAAAGAAAAATCACCTAGTAATAACATAATTAGGAACAGATATCCCACCCACTTCCTGGTCACATCACTACCTTCCACTGCTTTGGAATTACTTCTGATAGATAACCCTGTTTGTTTTAAACAAATGTCTTCAGTATTATTCTAAAGCTCTGTCTTTAGCACTATTCCTAAGCTCTGCTACCTCTTTTCCCAGCTTAACAAAGTCCAACAAATTCTTGTTGGTACATTAAAACACAACCTGCTGTTTCTGTTAAAAAAAAAAAAGCCAGAACAGACTAGGCAGGGGAAAATTTTGCCAAATTTTGTTCCATGGATGTTATGGTTTTTTAAAAGGTGTATAATGTGTAAAGTATCTGACAAAGGTGCATCTGGAAATACATATGAATTACATACCTGAATTAAAAGTGTATCTGGAATTACATATGACACTGGCATTACAAATATGCTGTTACCACTGCTATTATCTCACACTCAAATTTTCCCTAACCAAAACTTGGTTGGTAAAAAACCCAAAACATTTTCTTGCTGACTCTTCGTCTTACAATTAAGATGTACTTTTGAAAATAACTAGTTACACAACACAACCACTTTCAAACAGGGAAGAAGGTCTGCACCACTGTATTTAACTCTTAATTTTCTATCCAGCTGACTGCCCCACTCACAATGTAATGGTTTATGAGCTTACTTCCCCAGTGCATGTAAAAACCTCCTGTTCACTGACGTGGCTGTGCTCAAAACAAGATCAGAATCTGCTTCCAAGACTGATACATGCACAAAAATTTCCATTAATTGCAACTTCCCCAAGACATCATGTTGGGAGAATGCTAAAAACAACCAACCCCCTCCCCAAAATGAAACCCCACCAAAGCAAAAAAAACCCACAACCAAAAACCACCAATCCCAAACACTGAAAAATCTAAACCTGAGTTTAGCAGCAAAACCACTAAAAGGTTAGAAATCACTGTGAGAGTTTAGGAATTGCTTACATTTGTATTATTTTAGCAATTCTCTCTGTGAATTTAAAAGGAAAAGGGGGTTGGCAGATGAGCCCTGTAACAGGCTTGGAGAACACGACCTCGTGGGTTGATTTATGCTAACAGGAAACTGTTCCGTCTGGATTTAATCAAGAGGCCATCTCTTCACTCACACAACCAGCCTACCCAAAGGCAAAGGAGTTTTCCTGGGGTTTTGTGCTCTCTGCTGAGAGGAATAACCTCCCTACTCCCACTGAAAGATGCTCCTGAAGCTCTTTGCCATTTTTGACAGTGGCACACACAGGGACCACTGGTAGTGACACCAGTAAATGCCACCAGTTTTGCACTGTTTTGTGCACCAAAACAACAACAAAAAAGGCTCTCTACCTCCTGTTTGTCTCCTTCAGCACCACGTCCAGCAGTCCAAGAGAGATGCTAAAACCCAGTACCTCGGGGCTTCACTAACATTTTCTTGGCACTCTACAATAAACACACATGGTATTTTATAGTCTGATATATGTTTTTTAAAATAATACTTTCATTTTTCCAGCAACAGATTAGAGCCTTGATAATCTGAAAGTGTAAGTGACGAGCAAGTAGCTTCTTACAAGACTGTCAGTGTCTTTCAAAAGCAAATGTAGAAAGACTGAATGGAGGCACATCCTTGCAAATCCTTATTTTTTGTGGTTGTGCATGTACTGATTGAGTGTAATTCCAACATCTTTACTAACCCTTGGCAATGCTGTACCTTCAGAGGGGCCCACACTCTCTTAAGGTGATCATCTTACAGCTGCACAGCACAAACCTTAACTACATACCCAGTTCTTGCTGAAACAGGAATGCTCTATGCAAACTGAAACACATCCAGGCTGAATAACTGCCTTCAAACACTACCTGTTACCCTTCAATGGGATTATAAGTTAATTATAAACTCCATCTCCTAAATTTATGTTGCACCCTAGCAAGAGGGATTAGAGACTTGAAGGCTGCTGTCCAAATAAAGGCTTTCGAAACGGTAGTAATTATTTTAGAAATTTCACTGGAAACAATTTTTACCCAGAAAACCACTGCTCTGCAGGTTTTTTCCAACACAAATACCTGTTGAGATTCTGCAAACGTGAATTGTGGAATGAAATCAATGGCATTGGTTTTTATTAGGCAGATTGGGAAAAAAAATACTAAAACAACTGGGATGAACTAAAAGTAAATGAGCTACCAAATATTCTTCATGCTCAGTCATTTCAAACATTACCACTCCACTAAAGACTTGTTTTATTCAGAAATTCTGCAGTTATCTTCCAGAACATCTAACTAACTCTTCAAATCCATTTTTACTATTTTGACAGCTTTTAAAATGCTTTTCACTTTCCTTCAAACTTGAAAAATGGAGTTTTTCACTCTGGTTTTATTCGCCTGGTGGACAGGCACCCCGTGCTGGAATAAAAGTGTCCAAAGTACACTTTAACTTGTAAGTTAACTCAAAATAAGGCACTCTAAATGTGTCTAAATTTGTCTAAATGTGAATCTGCTTTAACCTTCTCAAAGTAGGAATAAGATGCTCCTTGTGATTTCACCCTTATTTTTTTCACATTGCTTGGTTGCACACATATATCTTTAATACCTACGCTCATCCTCGGGGGAAGGAAAAAACAACAACAAAAGGAAAAAGAAATCGAATCACTGAGTTTAAAAAGTGGTTGAGTTTAAAAAGCTCCAGAAATACTAGGTTACACAATGACAGTCTAAGAGAAGAAAAACCTAATCTATCTTTCATTTAACATGCAGACACGCAGTGTTAAGGAAAACAGCAAGACAGGCAAAACACAAAAGTTGTTCAGTTGGTTTAGCCAAGTATTTTTTTAAATAACAATGGCAAAGATATTAACAACTTATTTGACATCGTGTTTCCTTCCAACAAAGACCTAAATTAATTTTATAACTGAGCCTGCTCTCCCTAAGGGGAAGAAAGCAGGATTGTCCTGTAGGTGTCTCAACAGACAAAACCCGCAGCAGCCAATAATCCTGCTGGACTCACTCACACTCCCCACCACATCCCCATTCAATAAAACACCCTGTGAAAAGCAGTCATTTCACCCTAACATAGCAGTGACCAGACTAATCTTATCTGACAAAGTCACGAGAGTTTCAAGGGGTTTTTGGGACAGGCCCTGGCTGTACCTGTCCCTCCTGCCACCACTTCTGTGGCCCTGGCAATACTGAAGAGCCCTTCAAAGAGCATCACACCACTGTCCTCTCTGTGCTTGCCTTCTGCTCTGCTGAACTTCCAGCCTAAAAAAAAAAGTTTGCATGAGATGAGACTGAATTTGAAGCAGAATTTCCAGCCTAGGAAAGCGTGGCTTGCAGTGCAGCTGCTTTTATTCTACAGTGCACTGGGAAATAAAATGATATAAAATCACTTCAGAGCTCATTTGACTTACACTAACTCCCATTTCCCTATTTTGGACACTGATGAAAAAATAAAACTCAGAATTCTGCATGTTTACTGCACCAAATTCAGAAGCCCAAATAACTTCATGAGCTCTTTTCTACGTTCTAATAACAGTATTCCTGGATTTCCAAAGATCCACCCTTTCCCTTTCCTACCGTACCATATAAATAACCATTCTTGGCAGCAACCCAGAGTTTCCAGGATTGATTCATTCCCTGCTCGTCCCACAAAAGGCATTTTCATTTTCTCCTCGGAGCTCACAGCCTGGCTGGTGTCTGTCTGAAGTGCTGGCAAACAGGAACAAAGGCTCTGGGGGCAGATTTTGGGGAGAAGAAGGAAGAGGGGAAAAAAGAAAACCTCTTCCACCAATGCTGTTGCTCACTTAGAACCTTTTCACTTGGGCAGCCTTGCAGCTACTTCTGAAGTGATGCAAATTTAGACTCATTTGGGTCTCGGCGCGTTACGTGGGACTGGCTCCAAATGAATCCAAGCAAAAGTAAAGAAGCCTGATTTACACATCACCTCTCCCTGCGTGCATCTAATCGAGTTTTAGCAAGTGCATGAAGAAATTGAACCTTCAATGAGCTCTAGGTTAAAATGGCATCGTGCAGCTCTTAGAAATAGCACAGCTTTTCAAGCCACGGGAAGATGGAAATTCCTCTCCGAATTTACCCACTTAGAAGCATCTGAGCAGCAAAGCGACGTAGCCATGTCATCTAGTGAGAATCAAGTCCTCCACGAGGTTCCCCATGCAGCACACGAGTTTTTTAAAGATACCAAACCCCTCCAACAGCTCAAAATCCCCACCTCTACCTTGTACGAGTTATGCACTTACCTTCCCGTTCGTTGCTTTCTACCTACAAAAAATTCCTTCTCATACTGACCCTTATCCCTCTTCTACAAAGACTTTTAACAACACCAAGACAAGCCCTCTAACCCTCTCGTCTGACACCATCCTCACAGAGTTAGCTGAACCTGAAAAATCAGATTACTGAAAGCCTTTTCATTTTTGTTTGTTGTGTTTCACAGCCCTACAGTTCACCACAATCCTTAAGCGTGCCAGAGATGTATTATTTTCACAACACGTAAGCATTATGAAGTATTGCTTGTCCTGGGTTTGACTGGACATTGAAGCTTGGCATATTCCTAATTTAAAAGAGAAAAGCAAGAAGAAAAAAAAGCAGTAAGTCAGGTAAGACTCTTAGTCACGTGCATCTTACACTGCTGGGGGAAGACCGGTCATCGAAGGAATTTGTAGGTGCCACTTTGGCAGGAACCATAAGGGAAGGGCTGCTGAGCAGGGGAAAACAAGGGTCTCAAAGCCAACTCAAACATTTCACTTGACTCTGAAACAGCTTTTTATGATTCTGATTCTCGATTACAGGGATAGGTACAGTGTACCTTCCATGGGAGGAGTACTGAGAAGTTCAAGTTCACAGCACAGCAAAGTCTGTATTTATCTACAGTATTTCTAAGCTGCCTAGTTCTTGAAAATGGTAACAACTCTATCTCTACCCTAAGAAATACCAGAGGAAAGCTATTATGGAAATTTCGCTTGTGAAACACTGGTCAGTAAACCATTTGCTATGTTTCTTTCATGAAAAGTGCTAAAATATGTTGTAATTTTTTAATAAACACCAACTGTAGCAAAGAGAAGAGATGACTGACATTACCACTAACAGAGTTAGACAGATTTCATATGGTATCATGACTTCTAACTACCAACTGAATACTTCCCCTGTGAAAAGTAACACTGCTTTTTCCTCCTTCCAGAAATGTAATTTAAATTAATTGTGGAGCTCATCATTGCTTTCTGCTCAGTCAGTAGAAACAAAGAAAGTCCTGTATGAGACAGTAGGCAACACTGCTAAACTCAAAATGGATTTAAGGGTGCCACAAGTACTAATTCTATTGCATAATAGTAGCATGAATGGATCTTATGTAACCCAAAATGCTTTTATTCATCCTGGTTGTATTGTTGGCTCTCCTTTCACCCTGTAAAGCTTGCTCAAACAGTACACAGAAATTAAATTTATATGAGTCAGGAAATCAGTGTAAACTGCTACTGCACTCAGTGTGAACGCCAAGGGCAAGAGTGATAGATTTTTTAACAGTGTAAATAGCTGGAAATTAAAACTGTAGGTGCAGGGAGATTAAATGCATTCTGACAGAGAAAATAGCAGGACACGGATTCAGCTTTTAAAACGAACACAGCATGAATACGTACCTAAATTGAGTTATAAACTTCATTTCCATGGCTGTGCTTTTTACTGGCCTTTGGTTTTGAAACTAAGAGTCCTCTTCAGGGTGGGACTGAGTAGAAAAAGCAGTAATGGTAAGCTAATATTTCCTAATACTAAGTGTTACCAGCTTGAACATTTATTTACGTACTGAAAGGGTCCAAAAATATGAAGCCAATCATTAGTCTAGGCTAAACTGCATTTTTACTGCATTATCTAGACATCACAGGGGATTGACTATGGAATCTCTTAAAAGTTCTCCTCTTGTACACTCACCCCTATGGAGATGGGGAGTAACTCTGCATGACTACACGTGTGGGTATGTACCACTCCTGGAAGGCAACAACCTTGTCCCAATTCTACAGGTATTTTCTCTATGATAAATTCTGCATTTCATATGACAGACAAACACATGACAGCTAAACACACTGCATACCTACAGAAATTATTGCATTCTTCTAGCTACAGCACTAGCCTTACCCCTTCTCTTTTGACACAGCAGAAACACTGTGAGCCAGCCCTAAACCCACTGCAGATATCTGCATTTGGCTTAAGAATGCTGCGTTGCACTTGGACTTAAATCCCTAGGCAATGGACACAAAGCAAAACACATATTATGTGAAAGCATTGAGTCAGAATGCAAAATAAGTCTCGCTTACAAGGGGAAAGAAAGCAGGAAAGAAAAAGAGGTCAGATAAACAAAAATGATCCACATTTACTGTCTGTTCTTTTGATTTTTCTTCTTTTTTGTTGGGGTTGTTGCTGAATTTCCCATCAGGAGTTAAGAGCATACTTCTGCTCTTCTCCTTCCTGCTCTAAGTTTATGACCACCTGATGTTTTCCTGAACAAAGTGCCTGTTTTTGCAGGAAGAATGCAAACCTCATGCTTCAAGTAAGTGTGCAAGAGTTCATTCACATTTTGTCTGCTCTACAGAGCCAGCAGCCCCGAGCACAGCCAGAATCAACCCCAAGCACTTCACGGGAGGAGTGCAAAGGCCCAAGAGCTGTCTTCCAAATGAAACACACTGTTGTTACATATTGGACATTTCCCACAGCAGCACAATGGCATCTCCAAACAGAAGACACTGTCCCTGCCCTGGAGGGCTTCTACTCTACAATACAAACGCACCCTAGGTAGAGCCAGACAGTATTACAAATCAAGCAAGCAAAAGCCCAGGCGTACCTTCATCATCATTTTCTTATTTGCATGGAATATTTAAACCAGGTTCCAAACGCACCTCAGGAGCATTTGGTTAACATAATCGCTTTTTGCACCGTTAACCCATCAGGGTGTACTGACGGGTTTGCACCACAACACCAACAAAGCTTTGAAATGTTATGAACCTCATCTGACAAGCTGAGAAATACTGCCAACAACTGAAGGATATTCTGCACTTGATTCAAGTCAAAACAGAAACTCAATACACTCGATGTATGCAAGCTTATGTGGGGCATCAACTATCTACAGGAGGGAATAAAACCAGAGATAGCTCTAACATGATAGCTGATTTCTGCTTTAGGATATATAGATACTCACAAGCTTAGATCACTGATTTTTTAGAGTCAGGAGGAGCCACTGAGATCTGGAAATCTAATGAGATACACCACAAGTCTCCAGTTTGAAGTCCGAGAGCTATGAACATATCTCAAAGCATTTGGTCATTCCATATTTTTCAATTATTCTGAGACCTTTCAATACAAAATTCCAATTTATACTAAAAACATGTTGTTTTACTTGCACAAAGAGCCCATGGAGTCCTCAGAAAGGAAGAAACAGCCACTGACTGGGAGAAAGGTTGAGCCTTCCTAAGGGGAAAGGCAACTGTACAAAGCAGCTGAGGAGGGTGGGAGAAGAGAAGAACCCTTTAAACTCCTTTCAGACCAAAAGGGTGGTAACAATATAAGAGAAAAATAGTTGAAATAATAGAATATAATAACCAGGTCATTCCACAAAATCATTTTAAAAGCCTACACCGCATTAGTGTCACTGTGGGCCAGCAGCAGCAGCAGCATTGCTGGCTGTTGCTCACAGCCACAGCCGGGAGGTCCACGCAGGTGGCAGAGAGGGCCAAGTCCAACCTCCATCAGGCTGGAACCCAGCAAGGTGCAGAGCGACAGGTCCACGAGTACCACCACACCAAGTGGCACAAAGCCTCACACCTAAGGTGGGGGCTGTCAAAATCTCATTTCGATGGCCAAAACAGATGAAGGGGAGTTACAATGGGCAACAGACAGCTTACACAACCCCATGCAGGTAAAGGTAAAAAGCCAGCAAGAAAAGTCTGTTGAAAGTCCTACCCTCAAAGGTCACACGACGGCACATGGAGCAGAGAAAAAACCTGGAGGGTTAGAGTAGGCAGAACATTCAATCTTTCGACACAACGCCTGGAAGAGGCAACAAAAAGCAAACAATTCTGCAAAGTATAAATAAAGGGCACCAAAGCAAGTAAAAGGACATTATTCTTCCACCGCAGAAAAGGTCCGATGAGATCACATGTAGGGTATCATGCTCTGCTCGAGCTGCCTTATTTTTAAAGCAGCTATTATGGAGCTGAATGGAGTAAAGCAAAGGACAACCCACACAACTCCTACACGTGCAGAGTCTAAAACAGCAAGGATGCAAAGTTTTGCTTTACATACACACACAAGAAGCAGGATTTGAGTATCCAGAGTTCTCCTTGATCAGGAGGAGGTTGCAGAGCCCCTGGAAAACCAGCCCACACCAAAACCCAGTATGGTGTCGCAATACGGTCCTGACATCTCCTTGATGTTTAAAGTTCTTGTGATTCTTTTAGTAAGTGTCTGTGCTCTATCTTATTCTGCCTCATTAAATATTTGCTGCAAAGTGAAACCAGAATTTTACAAATGGCCACACATAGTAATGGCCATTTTAAACTAAACTAGAGGTTTTTTCCCCCCTCTGACAATGGCCAGATGCTATAGAGGAAGGTGAAGAAATAACACCCATAACATTCAGAATAACCAGCCTAGAGGAAAAGACTTGTCTCAGCTACAGGGTATGTCTGTTTTATAGTTAAATCAAAAAAATTAATGTCTTGTGTTTTGACTCTCCTACAGTACTCATGCATTTGTTCTCATTATTTATATAAATGTCCAATCCTTTCTGACTCCTCCTAGATTCAGCTGGACCCTATTACTTCTTCCAGTGGCATGACCCTTCAGGTTAATTACATGCAAAATAAAATTACTAATTTCTTTCTCCCCCTCGTTTTCAAAACCACCAAGCAGTCCCTGGAGATAAAGTGTCCCTTCTCCACTCACTGTTTTAAATGCTTTTACTATAACCTCCTATTTACTGCCAGAGCCTCAATCCAGGGAGGATTTACTGTTAAACCTGCACATCAACTCTAGTTGCAACAAGACACAAATTTAAGTCACTAGGTTTTCAGTGCCTCCAAATCCTTTCCCATCTTTTTCTAGTTCTCTGATCTTTGAGATGGGGAAACAAGCACCAGGAATGAGTGGGGTGCTACTATCTCCCCCTTAACAGTATTTTCTAGGCTTCACTTCATTCCCCCTCTTCCCTGACACTGCTTCATATTCGAGCTTGCTTTCACAACAGCATCGTGGCGAATAAACACGAATAAACGCTTCCCCAGAACTCTAGACTCTCAGAAGCCTTGGTTTTCTCCCCCGGTGGTTTTAATTAATTCACTTCTGGTCCTAAATTGTTTCCATGTGCTGCTCTGCCTTCTAAAGCAGCTGCTCCTTGCAGCATATACGTCACATGCGGGGAAGATACCCACATGATAACACTATGAAGCCACTAAATAAATATTGCCATGCAGTTCCGGCAGCTAATCCATCTCCCTTTGACTTTTTTAATGCTTCAAACCTTCACCAACCTACAAAACCCAGACTTTTTAAAGTTCACATCGTCCTAGAAACACTTCTCCCTCCTCGCTTTCCCACCTCCCCAAATAAAGGGGAGTCTACCAAACCCAGGCCTCAGCACTGGCGCTGAATTTTAATCCCCACCCAAGCCATCTTTTTGTGCTGTTACATTCCAACATACTTCACCTCTCCAGTCTTGTGAAAATCTGCAGCCGGGCTTTGAAAGTTATTTGGACGAAAGATGCTTTAAGAATGCGAGACCATTATCATTTCACTTGGGTAAGTTTTTACTTTCCTTCCAATCTGTAAATTGTCACCTATTGGTGACACGGTGCTGAACTGAACTTCAGTGCAGTTGTATTTCAGGCGCCAGCAGGAGTTCAGTTTGGTCCAAGGCAGAAAGAATTCCATAAACAGTAAAAGGATTTCCATATCCAAAACATGGAATTCCTCACTATAGCTTTAAAACCTTGTATTTAAAAAAAAAAAAAAATTTAAAAAAGAAAGCCACATCCTCATACACCTCAATAAAATTTTTATTCCAGAAGGTGTAAAAACCCAACACAGACTTTATAGTTGCACCCTACGTGCTAGTGAACCACCCACGAAGAAATGCAAGTCACTTTTGCAGGGATTGTTAAGGCCACTGAACAGGAAAATAGATCATTTTGGGGGTGAAACAAGGGCACAAGCAGTTCTGGGAGATTGCAAGAGCAAACAGTGACAAATTCCCGGAGATAACTCCTGGCCAGCGGCTCAACTCTTTAGGAATGAGCTCCCAGCTCCCTTTAGGAATAAAGTTTTACAATATCTGATACCATCTTCCTGGGATGAGAACCCCAGTAGACATCACACACTCTTTACCTCTGCTTTACACAACCCACTGGCTACACAAAGACAGGCAAGAGCAGGATTCAACACCGAGTTAGCATTTATTTACCCTTTTCACACAAAAGAACCTCGTTTTCTTCAAGGGGCTAAGTCACCACTTGGTGTTCATTTCCTCATACAGGTGCACTCCCTTACAGTGCTGGCTAAAGAAGTTATGTATTTAGAAAACATACTCCTAGAGAAGCAGTAAAAGATGCGAGTACAAAGTGTACATTTGTACGTGTTTTTTAATTCGCTTTACCAAGGTTAAATTTAAATCCAAGCGTGACTAACATGCTTGCAATGCTTCAGCTTCTTCCTTAAACGAAAACATCAAACCCCAAACTGTAAAACTAATGGTTTCTCCAGGGCTGTTCTCTGTCTAACACCTCAATCCGGTTCGTACGCTGCTGCTCCCGGGCTTTCCAATGACACATAGCCACATTCCTTGCCAGCTCTTCTTTTACCCAACAAGTGACCTACATCTAGCATTCAGAAAGAAAATACCATTTATTTTGCAGAGTGAGCTGATTTTTGGGTTATTCCTTTTGAAAAAGCAAGCAAGATAATATCCGGCGATGTCAGCAGCAAGATGTTAAAGTGCTGAATTCAGGGAGAACCTCTACCATTCAAGTAGCACAGTTTAAAAAGACAGCCATCCTGGCTGTCAGAGGAACTTCCAGGAGAGAGCAGTTGTAGCACAGGATGTCACTTTATTCCTGTATGTCAAAGGGAAACTGAAAACATGCCAAGGGCAAGATTTAGTCCAAAAGCAGGCTGGCTGTGAGATTTCCAAAATGCACATACACCCCAACGAAACAACAGAACAGTCTCCAACAACTTTTGCTCAAGAGGCTCCCTTAGCTCCTGTCATTCCACTTAATATAACGATCATTAGCAAGAGACACCTCTGCAGAGCCCTTAGGAAGGGAGGCTGCCTGTGTCTCTCTCTCCCTGGTTCCACGTGGCCATGCTGGAGTATCCCTCAACTCACTGTTTACTAACACCACAAGATTAAAGCATTGCCACCCTGTCACACTTTGACAGCTCGGAATGGGATGTTTTAAATCCAACTGAGACCATGACACTGTGCTGCAAAGCTAACTACCCTTCTAATTATGTGTTGGGGATTTGGTACTGGGAAAGTAATGGCCAGTAATCCTTCAGGCTTCCATTTTAAAACTCTTAATCGACTCAGTTTCCATTTTTGAGTGTGTGTTGCACACACAGCCTCTATTACCCAGCTGGTGACAGCATCCAAGAGTGCTCCTTAGGATATCCCTGGAGCAGGGATCTGTGCCTGAACCAGGAAGCAGGGAGAAAAATATTCCACGAGAAGTCATTAATAAGGGCTATGATACTATGGCACTATTATGTCCACAACTGAAGGAAAGATAGGAGGAAAGAGTCTACTCCAAACCAAAAGACACGCTGAATGAGATGCCAAAGCTTTCTTTTGGCTAACTGTGTACCTGTCCATAGCTAAGATCCTTCAGTTCCCCTCCGCATACATCGCCTTGGTGGGTCTCCAGCACTGCACAGGCATCTTCCCCCATGCAAAACTAATGTGAGCACACCCCATCTTTCTTCCCTCTCCAAGACAGTTCCCCAGAGGATCTGGAGTGGATGAGAGCACAGCTATCAGCTCCTTGGGAACCGCTTTTCTGTTTCTGCCAAATAACACCCAGAACTACACCCTGGCCTTGGCGTGGGTGGTCAGAACAGGCTGAAGGAACCTGACTAAAGAGGCTGATTTAGCCAAAATGGACCAACACATGATCTAAATCAAGAGACAAAACAGCAAGCTGCAGGAAGGACAATGATCAGCCAAGCCCTGGCCTGCTGCCTCCACAGGAAACTACACTCAACCAGAACATCTGGGATCTAAGAGTAAGATAAAAAAGAAATCACAGAGCTGGCTCAGAGGGCACATCGGAGGCTCAAAGAAAATTTGAGGTTTGCTCGTTCCTAAAATGTTGATGATTCCAGGCACCATTTAAATCTCAACCCATATTTAGGTGCTCTTTGTTGGAAAGAAATAAATCCAAACTAAAGCTTCTTTTCTGACATATTATTCAAGTCAGAGAGTGGATTGTGTCCCTAGGTCCTAACTGGGATACAGCTTACTTAGACATGAGGTTTTGCAATGTTTTTCTGACTGAATTCTCCAACACCAGCTTCCTACAAATGTGACTGTAGAGGTGTTTAGAAGCCAAGCTTGTGGTCACATGCAGTTTTCAGTGAGAGACAATCACTCAAAGCTTATTTTTAAAACACCACAAAATTCCCAGGAAAGGCAATTATCAAATAGTATCAGTGTTAAGAAAACACAAATATTTCATTACAGATTTGTTACTTTTCAGCTTTTCCCTCTCTTACCATTTTCAAGGTATTGAAAAGCACCCTTCTACAGCAGCTCATTTATAATTTTGGAAGAAGGTGTTCTGCTATACACCCAATGTTATAGTATTAAAGACACCTTCAGGCAAGTAATATTTTGAATCTATCTCTGCCTGAACAAACTCCAGAGCCAGAAGTTCACTGACAAAGATGAGAAAGTAGAAAGAAAAACCCAAGTCTCTCAAATCTGCTCTAGACGTGCCCACAGTGGCTGATGAAGCCAGGCAGGCTGGTCATGAGGGAGCAGAACATTCCGGTTACATGGACATTTAAGACCCAAAGGAAGAGGAGTCTGCTCTACAAAAGCCACTTCACAGCTTTTTAAAACCTTGTCAACTTGTATTTCAGTGATCCCCTTGCCCACAACACACCTGTGCCTCTGTTCTTCCCACACCAGCTCCAATTCCCCCATCTCTTCACTTCTCTACCCACTGCTTTTTCCATTCTCTTTCAGCCGTTTTACTTCTCAGTTTCCTGTTTACAATAAACCCCTGACTGGAGTTCACCTCTCCAACACCATTCATACTCTGTCAGCACATTGCTCCTGGCCACAGAAATTCAGGTATTTGGCAGCTGATCTACTTTTACAGCCACTGCTTTGCTGTTCTGACCTCCTTCTGGCTATGCTTTGACTCAGCTTGTCTTTGTTTCATTTCACGGGTGCCTGGCTGTCACTTCAAGATCAAAACTCCCCACTTTCCACCTGTCTCTTCTGTTTTGTTGCCTTTCCTTCATGGACAATAGCACCATCTCGTTGGGACGTGCAGGGTGCCAGCTCTCTATGGGCTATCTTTACATCCTCAGAGGGAAGCTGGATCTCATTTTTCAGGTTCTTTTTCTACCATAGTTTTAAAATAAAACATTGTCTTTCTAGTCACATCATTCAAATTCCTTGCTGCACTTTCCAACCTCACATTCCAGTTACTGATAAGGCTTTTTCCCTAGTCTGACACAACGCCACCCAAAATCCTGCTGCAGAAAACATCCCCTCTTTGAAGCACACCATGCATCAGGACAAATCTCTACTTCTCCATCCCTCTCTCTCACAAACAAGTCAGGCCATGTAACCCAGCTTCCATGGCTTTTGTGCCTTGTTCCTCTCTCTCAGGACCCTGGAAACCTCTCAAGGTCTATCCCGGAGACAGCAAAACTCACTTTGTATTAAGAAAAAAAAAAAAAAAAGCCTTCATATTTTCTCTGGTAGAACCTATCATGTTTGGGAGGGATTCCCTCTCAGTATTTCCAGAGATACACTTCACTTTTGAAGCTTTGGTACCAGTTGAGACAACACCTGTGTACAGAAAACCCTCTTTAAATACCATGTCTGGTGGTTCCTTTTAGCCAAGTAGTTCTTTTGTGCAGCATCTCTCACAATACTGATCTCCTACCTGGGCTATTAATATTCCCTAAGACTGTAGCGCTTAAACTCTTAAGCTTCACTAAATATTTAGTGACTAAGTATTTGGTGACAAAAGCAGTGGCTATTATTGGCACCCTTTGATGTCTAATATTAAATTTAAAGCTAAGAAATTTGGTGATGATCCAAAAGTTTCATACCTCTGAAAGTCATGGAACTGCTGATGGCCGCCTAAGACACAACCTGCCTGTCTTTCTTTTATGAACTGTGTAAGTTTGAAACGCAAGAGAAACGTTTCTGTATTTAAATAAGCAAGTGTTTACAGTGCTTAAGCTGGAATCTTATGATTGGCCTTTAAACAGACCATTCTCTCTTAACTGGGCCCTGAATGGGTTCTTCGGATGCCAGAACTTTAAGGTTTAGTAGACTTGACCTGCACCAACAAACCAGAAGCTCAGTGCCTCAGAGAATGTCAGACTACCAAAGTAGCCCTTTACAGGTCACAAACTGACTTGGAAAAGTAATTTTTGAAAAAGTACATTCAGGCATGTATATAATCAGTAAGAGAGTTACTATGTTTGTTACTCAACACTCGTGGATCTACAAATGGTACAAAGTGTTCCCACTCTCCAGATGACCTTCAGTCTTCAACCTAAGCCTGACTCAGCACCACCAAAAAAATTAAGACCAACACTGATAAACCCAATGTTCTGTTAATTTAGTGCTACCAATTTCAAAGCATATGACAAAAAACATCATAAACCCCTATAAATTCCAGATTAGGAAAAAAAAAAAAAAAGTCACCTGATGGTGATTTTAAAAAGAGACAATTAGGGTTTTCAAGGCCAAACTGCTGGGGGCAGGGATGACTATTCATAAATAATGCTCTGTGTTAGAGGCTATTTATTTATTTCAGGACCACAGAAAAGCCATTAATAAAACAAGATCACAAAAAGGGCTTAAAATATTTTCTGTTCAGAAGAGCTTAAGGGAAACAAACAGCCCATATGTTCCAAAATACGTTCAAATAATACGCATGAGATATTTCTGCTTATGAGAAGGGCTGGCCTGGACACTGAAGTCACCGATTTCTGCCTGGAATAGGTGTGGATTTTTGACACACTGCCCTTCCCCACAAACAGGGCTTGATTCTCACCTGAAAAAACTAACAGCAGCCACACAACGCTAAGAGTCACTGCTCTGACCTTGCAGACCCTGGTCCTCCTGTTAAGAAGGGCACCATCAGCTGTGGTGAGGACCTCAGGAACACACACACTCCTTTCCATGAAGAACATGACTGAGGCCTGGCAAACTCATTCTACAGACAAGAACAACACAGCCCAAACAGGAAAAAAAATCTACTTTTCTAAACTATGTTTATGGGACACAGACACATGAGCTCCACCTCTTACACAAAACCACCCATCTGGGAACCTTACAGGAGCCTTAATATACTCTGTAATATTTTTCCTGGTAAAAACAGGAGGCAGAGGTGGGAAATCTGCCACTCAAAGGGATAATATTTGAAATTATCTGCTTGACTAGAACTCTGTGTAATTCTTGGAAACAAGGGAAGGAGAGATTCCAAGTGCTATCTGCATGCAGGACGGAATTTATTTTTCTTGACTGTGGTTTCAGCACTTCATGCCACAGGAACTTTACAAGAAAATAATTGGATATAAATCCCAGGAAAGTTTTAAAAGCCTTTAAAATCTGTATCTGGATACTCCATCGAACCAACTTCTTATAATATTTCCTTGGATCCCGAAGAAAATATATAACAAAATACTATGAAAGTTCTAGATATCTCCTGAAGATCTGGCTCCAACTGCCACAGCTGCACTGATTCCAGTGAAGTGGGGACATTTTATATCAGCTGGGGACTTGGCCTGAGAAAGGTGAGGGCAACTCAGCCCTGTCAAATCCAGTGCATGTGCACTGGAGCTCATTTTACTTACCACTTAAAACCTTCACACTTCGAAGACACCTTTGAAAAACAGGACAGAGTTGTAATTCTTGCAGAAATGCAGTTATTTTTCTATTGCTTTCTCAGCTAGATGAGAAATTAAGACCCACCCTATATTCCCTTAAGTTCTGAGAAGTTTTGAGGGACTTTCATCAGTCAAAATGCTATGACTATCTGTTTGGCAGACCTGAGACAGGTTCCTAACAGCAGAAATGAGCCACAGCCCAGTCCGAAATAACTGCTAAATATTCAGTTTCTCAGGCCATAAGCTAAGATCCTTATTTCTGCATCCAGAATCACCAGATCCATGGGCCACAACTGCTCAAATTGCTTTTACAGGTCATGAAAAGAGGACAAGTCAACACAAGGAGAATGTTATTTCAGATGACCTAAGCAGAATATTTCAGTGTTTTGGTTTGGCTTTTTGGGGTTCTTTAAATTTTAAACGAGAGCAGTCAGTGCTAAAAGTTAATATTGTATCAATTCCTGTGGAATTCGGCTCCCTGGAGAAAGCTCCAAAGTCCGTGAGCAGCCTTCCCAGCTTCACTTACCCCCAGCCACCTTGCTCCTTTGTTGGCAGCCTGCTGAATCTGCACTTTTTTAAGGGTGACATTGTAGACAGCTCCTTCTTCTACCTCTTCACCCCCATCCTGAAATGTGGTCTGCCAGGAAAAGGAGAAAAAAATAAAAAAATTAAATAAATATATACATAAAAAGGGCCGTTTCCCCTCACAACCTCTCCCAGGTGCTCTGCTGCTCCACGCAGAGCCCAGGCGACAGGCAGCACAAAGTAAACACAATAATCAGAGCAATACAGGATACCTTGAGGTTGAGGGGACACTGGAGATATTCTTGGCGAGCCGTCCTTTCCTGCGCTATCAAGATACCCGCCTTCCTATTTGACCGCTTTTCCCAGACTAGCACATATTTTAAATAGCTGCATAAAGTCTTTCCTAAGGAAAGAGTTTGGTTTTGATTAGCAGCCTTCTCTTCCCTAACCCTCCCCTCTTCGACAGCAATTAATCCCCTCGGCTTTCCACTTAAGGGAACTAATCGCGCTTTTAAAACTCCTGAATTACTTCGGCGACCAGCCTGCGAACTTCGAAGCTACGGAGCGCTTAAAACACGGCGACATTTTAATCGCCTTGACCAGGAGGGAGACCTGAAGCGCTTTCCCAAGAACAACCACCACAAAAAAACAAAACAAAAACCAAAAAAACAAACCACCGAAGAAGCTTTGCAGAGCGGAGGGTTTAAAACTCGAAAATAAAAGAGAAAGCAGAGGGAAAATAAAGCAAGAGCGCGACGCCTCCCAGACTCGCAGCTAAGATGCGCTGCAGGGACTGCGCCGGGCACGGCACCGCGACCGGCGGCCAGGGGAAGGCGAGGCAGGGGCAGGGCAGGGCACGGCTGGCACCGCGACCGGCGGCCAGGGGAAGGCGAGGGAGGAGGACGGGGCCCCGGTTACCATTGTGCCTCTCCACAGCAGTTTCATCCTCGGCGCCTGCCCGGCCGCCCGGCCGGGCTGCGCCGCTCTCCCCGCTCCGCTCCACCCCGCGCACCGCGGCCCGGCCGGCCCGGGCCGGGATGGACTGGGTAGGGAGGCCCCCAGGCTGAGAGGGAGGGACTGAGGGGAGGCGGGCCGGCCCTGGCCCCGCCTCGGCCCCGCCCAGAGGCTGCCCGCGGATGGGCCGCGGCCCCGGGGGGGGTCTCCGCTGTGGAGGGCCCGCCGACGGGCCTCGGTCGCCCCCGCTCGGCCGCTCGTTCCGCCTCAGGTGCCCCCGCAAGGCTGAGGGGTGTCGCCGTTGGGTGTTGGCGCCGCTCTAAGGAAGGAGTTTTAAGCCAAGCTTAAGTTAACTTCTACGAGTTGGAGAGTAAGGAAATCGGAGGTTATAGCGAGCCCTAAGCCCTGCCCGGCAATCGTCCGCAATGTGGCAGGGTCACAGAATGCCCTCGGTCGGAAGGGAGCCTCAGGGTGAGCCCAGGCCCAACGGCCGGCCCTGCGCGGACACCCCAACGGTCCCACCCTGCCCCGTCGGTCCAAAGGCCCCTGGAGCTGTGGCAGCCTCGGGGCCGTGCCCACTGCCCTGGGCAGTGCCCACCACCCTCTGAGGGAAGAACCTTGTCCTGAGCTCCCCCCTGACCCTGCCCTGGGTGCTGCCCTGCCCACACCGAACAGGGATCGGTGCCTGCCCCTCAGGAGGAGCCAGAGACCGCCGCGAGCTCCCACCTCAGTCTCCTCCAGCTGAGCCGACCAAGTGCCCTCAGCTGCTCCGGTCTCGCTTCTCCTCCACACCCTTCACCATCCTCGAGGCCCTCCTCTGGACGCTCTCGAGGAGGTTAATATCCTTATTTTTATTGCATGTTGCTCCCAGCCAAGCCCCTGTGAGCCACGAGCACCTCTGTGCACAGTCCAGCTGCAGGCACCCTTCCGCTGGCACAAGAATCTCAAAACACCCTAAAGCCCCACTTAACTTAGTTGTCTGCTGAGCTATCTTTAATCACCTACTTTTTGGGGCTTATAAATTAAAACAGTGTTGATTCAGGCGCACAAAATTCTGTGCGAGGCAATGGAAGTGCTAAGAATTGACCCAGAGAGCCGAGATCTCCCGAAGCCCCACATATTAATGCCTGAGCTCCAGCATATTAATGTTTTTCTATCCACAGGTGTTCAGTACTGCTGAGCTGGGGAGCAGTGCGGGCTCACAGGCAGCTCTTCACATGAGGCACCGTACGAAAGTAAGGAACATTCTTTCAAGCTGCAAAACCAGCACTGGGCTGTGTGGTCACGGGTGACCTGATCTGGTCACTCGCAGGCTGTGCATTTTACTTGGGTGATCCTGAAGGGACCCAGAATACACTGAGGCACACGCAGGCTTTAAGAACCAGTCTCAAACGTACTGTACCCTACAAAATCAAAGTCTAGGTTTCCCAAAGTCCCTTAGCTGCTTCTGTAAAGCTGCACAGAGCATTCTGGACGCTTTACGTTTTGCAAACCGCTTTTCCACATCGTAATTTTAAGGTGCAGAAACCAAAGTGTGAGTTGAATGCCTTGTAGGCACCCCCGCAAGGCACGCAAGCAGCTTCAGAACAAATTGCTATTGAACAGGGCCAATTGTCAGCATAGAAAAAGGGATATCTGTCTACAAGGACTACAAAACCAAAGCCAAAAAATTATTTTGAAATAAAGGCCTTTTTCACAGTACGATGTTCTGGTGCCACAGAAAGTGCGCTACTGTCACTTTGGGTGGCAGTCACCCAACAATGGCTCTTATTGCTATTTCTTTAATAGAAAGAAAATGGCAGTGAGTTAATGCATTAGGAAGGAGCTTATGTGTTTGATTCCCTTTTGCTTCTGTTGAATCATGTTTCAGACTGGATCCTTAGGGAACACCTTATGGAGAGACAAGCTCAGGACTTTCCATTCAAAGCCAGGCACAGCACTCTCAGGGATGATGTTCCTGAATCCTTTTGGCCACTGACAAGTGAGACAGAGAAGCTCCAAAAGCACCAGATGACATGATCCAGTTCAGGAAGTAAGAAAAAACTACCCTTTTTATTCATTAGATTTGCCATTAGTCCTGCACAGAGTTAGATTATTTGCCAGATTATTTTTAGTGAGATACAGTGCCCAGACTTTAGAATCACTGAATCATTTAGGTTAGAAACAACCTCTTAGATCACTGAGTCCAACCATGGCACAGTGAAAGATTACAGGAGGGACAGTAATCAGGTATTATATTGATAACTGTCTCCCTTGGGAAAAGGATATTTCAAGGCCCCTAAAAGTCTGCCTTATATCCCAACACTGATCATTTGGCACTGAAAAGGGGGAGAAGCATACGTAACATTTAACTCCCATTTAGTTGCATTCTAATTCCATTATATAGTGTTCAACCACTTATCTGAGACCAAGAGACAGGGCTAGAACGCACAGGAAAACTTGAAGACAAAGCAGACTCTGATTAATCTAAAAGATGTTTGCTTAGGATTTCAAGGACAGAAGGAAGCATGAAACTAATAAGAAGAGTCTGCAGCTCAGTTTAGCAGAACTGCTGGTTTGCTCTTTAAGCAGACTTTAATCACAAAACTGCTCTACACCAATGAACCACATGCCCAACACTGTGTTAAACATTTGGTTCTTTCCAAATCATGTTCACATGCAATAACTACATTCCAGCCGTAATCAAGCTCTGTGCCTGCCCTTTCTACTGATTCAGAATTGTTCCTGTAATACGTCTGAGCATGTATTCCCTCCCCCTCACAACAAGAGAGAAACACAAATCCACTTGTGAATGCAACCTTACACTTCTCACAGTGAAATGTTGTACAAGAAAATACTTTGAGGTCTGGAAAGTTCTCAAACTGCAGATCATTGACCGCTTACAGCCCAACAAGAACTAGCTGACTGTCCACAGAGAAATAAGTTAGTTGCAGAGTGATGATTTTGCCTTGTTTTCAGCTGTTGCTACAGCTGACACACAGACACTTTCATGAGAAGACAGTGCAAAAGACCTGTACAGCATCTGGAAGTAAAGAAAAGCTCATCTGACTGCCTCTGCTCGGGGGCCTGGCAGGAGGGTGGAAGGAAGCAGAAGTCAGAGGCACCCAAATATGGAAAACCCTTGGGAGAGCAAAGGAAAAGGACAAAGCAACCAGGTGATGTAAGAATGGTCCCAGACAGCTTCTCCAGGAGAAAGGGCTGCATGTAGCTTACCTTCTCTGGGAAGGGATGTTCCCTGGGAGATGGGAAATTAAAACACACCCCTCTCTCCCTTTTTATTAAAATAATAAAAATTTAAAAAAATGAAAAAAATTAAAAAAAGGGGAAACTCCTTGCATTACAAAAGCCGTAAGTTAAGCCATGGTTTCAATGGTCCTTTCATTGACAGTGCCAGCTTAAACTGTTTCCCCTCCTTGCTGCTTGATTAGGCCAGGAGCCAGAACTGTTTGTGTGTTGGTTATGCAAGGTATTTCCTAGGAACCATGCCTTTGCAGTCAACATTTTTTACAGTATTACCTTTCTTTCTGAAGCAATGACACTTCAAAGGCACTACCTAAATGTTAATTGAAAAAGAAAATTCCTTGAGACACTCTGTCTGTTCATCCCATAGGAAATATAAGAATCTATCATAGAGAATGAAGCATGGCCAAAGAGCCCCTGTAATGGATAATACATTACAAGTGCACTCCTACAAAAGGAAATAAATACTGCTTCTACTAAGACTACCTCATTAGTTGTTACTCATCTGGTTTTTATAAACCACATTTAGTTCTTGCTTTTCATTTATGGCACGTGCCCTCAATTTGATAATTAACAGGAGCTGTGGACTACAGTTCTGGAGACTGAAACTGAAAACAATCGTATGCAGATGAACCACAAAAGCTACAGAATGCAGACACTGTAGAAACCCAAACACCAATCAGTTTTATACTGTGTTTGGCAGCAGGCTGAACGGTGGCTTGACTGCAGAGAGCTCTTTACCACAGAGACGAGGTTCACGTGGGCCTGTTCCTTTCCATTGTGCACACCTGAGTTCCAGCTTCCTGCTCGGTTACACAGTTAGTTTTTCAGGGAGTGCTTTAGAGCTGCTTAACATTCAGTGCACTGCAATCTCACCTGCGCTGAAGGTCCTTTATGGCACAAAGCACCTCACAGGCACATACCTCCTGCAGGCATTTCCATCAGCACAGGACAATGCTTTGCATGTGCTGATGTAGAGGGGAACAGAGGTGAGCCAGGTCTTCCATCTGCCTCATCTGGAGCTAAATTAACTTGGATATTTATGTTCTTTAAATGACGGAGATGCACTATCATTACATCTCAGCCAGTAAGAAAAGTTGTTGTGATCAAACATTACATTTCAATTACAAACCACTAAAAAATCAAAGCAAAAAAACATTAAGTTACTCACTGTATATCTGGTTTTCCACTGTCTGCAACCTTTGCGATCCTTACTCCTGTGCAAAAGGGAAAACACTGCTCCTCACTCACTCTGAACAGTGGGGAAAGATGGGACAATGCAGTAGCAGGTCAGTAAAGAACCAGACACACAAGTTCCACATAATCTATCTTCGTTGATACCAGAAGTAAACAGAAGCCTTCAAGTAATTGCAAATATTAACCAGCTTCATTGTCAAATGCCAAAAGAAATGCTCCAGAGCTCCCATACATAAAACTAAATTAATGATTCATAAAGCTGCATAATTAACAATGCTAAGTCAGGAATTATGTAGTTAAGGAAGCCCTTCCAGCTTTCCATTGCCCTCTCATTTCACATGTGATTGAAATTAGATAGGCATGCCCTGTTTCACAGGCTGTGCTGTCCAGAAGGACATAATCTCAGATCTGGGGGGCATATCTCCTCCAGGAACAGCAAGTCCCTGGACTCCCACTGGGAGAGCCTCCAAAGCAATTCTGCACGGGCACAACCTTGGGAAAGTACACCACTTGCTACAACACGTGGAGAAACAACAGTGTGTTGTACTCCCTGAGCCTTTGACTCAAGAGAGGTTTAAGTAGTGCCAGCGTACCTCGGAATTTGCTGTCATCCCTATCCCTGCTCACACCTTATCCCTACTCACTCTTTGAAACCACCTGTAGGAGCGGAGACTGCGGGCCCCAGAACTTGAGTTTCAGATGCACAGATCATAAAACACCCCAAAACTTCACAGGGTCTGCTGTTCCCTTCCCATCGCCACATGTCCCTGCAGTTTCAGAGCAATATCTTGCTCTGATTTTGTGCTGCAGAGCTCCTCGGCTGCTCACAGCAAATCCTCTCCTTTGCACCCTTCAGCTGCTTTGAAGGAAATAAAAATACCCTGGAGTGTAAGCGGAGAACGTGGTTTTCTAAGGCTCATAACTCAGTCAAATCAAAGCCAAAACTAAGACACTTCATAGTTATGGCTATTTCAATGCCAAATTTTAGCCCGCAGGCCTCAGCTACTCATGCTGCAGAGTTGTTCAAAAGAAGGCAGCAAAAAGTCTTTATGGAGGGGAAAAATAGTTTTCCACTCTGCTCATAGTCACACATGGATGAAATGTTTTCACTCAAACTTTCCAAAAAATTCACCTCTGAGTGGAGGCCAAGGGCCTCATTTGAACAATTTTAAAGCTTTCTGTGAAGAATAAATACTTTAATAGTATAAAAATTCATCACCCAATTACAAATTTGACTGTGGGTAATTCTCCTGACATCAATTCCATTGTCATGGCATCAAAACCAGCTTCAGTGCCTATGCAGAACTAATAAAAATTATTACTTCCTTCTCTAACAAGAAGTTAGGAAAGAGTGAAAAGAGAAGGCCAATATATCTGACAAGCATTATGTCCCTACAAGAACAGTGACACAAACAGCAGTGCCACAAAAGAATAGACCAGATTTTTCTTCATACCAAAGTCTCCATGACACGTGTAAATCAAATGGCTCTCATATTCAACTATCACTCAAAGGTTGCCTTCACTGTGTTTTAGATCTCTTTTTTTGCACTTAAGTAAGGTTTAATAATTAAGTTGGTCATGGCACAAACATTTATTGGGTTGACTCAGGACAATTCTGATTTTCCCCTATTGCTCTTGTCTCCACAAACAGGCTGATTCTCCATAAGAAGCTTCTTACTTTCAATACATTTACAAATTTGTTATTTATATCATTGGTTAGTTGGTACTCAATCCTTGGCCTCATTCACAAATTACTTGCCATGGTTGCTGTTGTTATCAAGCAAGCTTCAGTTTTCAGAACAAGAAATTTAATTATTTGACTAAATGAGCTCTTAAAAGTTCCCGTTTACAAACATAACTTGCTTTTTCCATTCTGCCCTGTTTTGTTTTGCTTTGGTTACAGACACACTGCACTTCTATGGCCCTGTTACAGTATGCTTAAACAGGATAAATCTCTGTTGGCTGTGAGGATTTTCATCTTCTTAATTCTGGCACTATTTTCCTCTTAAAAAAGAACTTTCTCCTCCCCTAAAACCTGTATCACTCTGGTGTCTTTTAATCCAAGCACTCCCCAGAGGATTCTGGGTTTAATAATTATACTGGAGTGTCTATTATTTAGGATACTGGGAGTACTTCCCACTTTATGTGGGCCTCCCATTCCTCTGAGCAGATCTTTGCCAGGGAGCTCTGTAGTTATTTCTAACGAGTTCAAAACCCAAGGACTTTGTCCTTCTCACCCATTGGGTTACAATCAGATGGCATGTCTTAAGTTTGATTCATTCCCTTCATGCATCCTTAATTTCCAGAAAGAATAAATTAAGAGTTTGAAATTAAATTATGTTCTTACAAAAAATCCTAGTAATCACATTTTCTTAACCTCTAAGATTAAAATAACAGGAATAAATTGATTATAACTCCTTGTATTACCATAATAATTTATCTTCTTTCCTTCGCAGATTGTTTTGATATCTTGTACTGTCACTGATGCAGTGCGCTTGTAGAGCCAAAAACATCCAGCACAACTGGCACAGCACCATGTGCTGAGAGAAAAGCTCCTTGGGACTCCTCCTCGGCACCTTTTCTCAGCTCGCAGTGTTCTAAGCCTGATCCTGGGCCCGATCCTGGGCCCGGTTCTGGCTCTGGGCCTGATCCTGGGCCAGATCCTGGGCTTGGGTTTGGGCCCGATTCTGGGCCCGATTCTGAACCTGCGCCCCATCCTGGGCTCGATTCTGGTTCTGGGCCTGATTCTGGGCCCAGTCCTGGGCTCGATCCTGGGCCCGATCCTGGGCTCGGCTCTGGGTCTGATCCTGGGCCCGATTCTGGCTCTGGGCCCGATCCTGGGCTTGGTTTTTGGGGCCGATTCTGGTTCTGGGGCCGATTCTGGTTCTGGGCCCGATCCTGGGCTTGGTTTTTGGGCCTGATTCTGGTCCTGGGCCCGCTTCTGGTTCTGGGCCTGATCCTGGGCCCGATCCTGGGCCTGATCCTCGGCCCAATTCTGGCCTTGGGCCCTATTCTGGTTCTGGGCCCGATCCCGGGCCCGATTCTGGTTCTGGGCCTGATCCTGGGCCCAATCCTGGGCCTGATTCTGGGCTTGATTTTTGGGCCCGATTCTCGGCTTGGTTTTTTGGCCTGATTCTGGTTCTGGGCCCCATCCTGGGCCTGATCCTGGGCTCGATTCTGGGCTCGATTCTGGGCTTGGTTCTGGGCTGACAAGGACCTCGCAGAGCAAGCTTTTCTCAGGGCATTTCCCCGTGAAAAATGGAGCTGGAAACTCTTGGCTTTAAAAGCCTATTGCAAGAGTGAGAGAATGCGATACTCCGAAGCGATGAGAAGGAGGCNGTCCTGGGCCCGATCCTGGGCCTGGTTTTTGGGCCTGATTCTGGTCCTGGGCCCGCTTCTGGTTCTGGGCCTGATCCTGGGCCCGATCCTGGGCCTGATCCTCGGCCCAATTCTGGCCTTGGGCCCTATTCTGGTTCTGGGCCCGATCCCGGGCCCGATTCTGGTTCTGGGCCTGATCCTGGGCCCAATCCTGGGCCTGATTCTGGGCTTGATTTTTGGGCCCGATTCTCGGCTTGGTTTTTTGGCCTGATTCTGGTTCTGGGCCCCATCCTGGGCCTGATCCTGGGCTCGATTCTGGGCTCGATTCTGGGCTTGGTTCTGGGCTGACAAGGACCTCGCAGAGCAAGCTTTTCTCAGGGCATTTCCCCGTGAAAAATGGAGCTGGAAACTCTTGGCTTTAAAAGCCTATTGCAAGAGTGAGAGAATGCGATACTCCGAAGCGATGAGAAGGAGGCGATGTGTCCAAAGAACCTCGCCCAGCAAGGTTAGTTTTGGGCGTCCAATTAACTTGTGAGAGTGGTTCGAACACTCGACGCCCCACTCGTGTTTTTCAATTTGACTTTTCCCAGCAAAATGCTTGAGGCCACATTTTGACTCTGCCAACTTGTCAGGGCTGCTGTTCCTTGCAAGACTATAGCAGATGTGTTGTATTTTCGTATTTGAGTGTGGCTGTTTACCGACCCCGGCCCCAGACGGGGTGTAGGCCCGGACAGAGGCCGCCCCAGCGCATCCGCGGGCGTTCTCGTGTCGCAACCTGCGCCGCCGGGATCTGCCCGGAGACCGATGACGGCACGAGAATATAGGACTGCGATTGGTGGTCAGGAAATAGCGGCGCCAATCGCGGGGCCGGAGCGGCTCTGCGGGCGGGGCTGTGGCTGTGTCGGGCCCGCGGCGGAGCGGCGCGATGGTCCCAGCGATGGCTCTGGGGATGTTCCTGGGGCTCCTGGGACTCCTGGGGGACCCGGGGGGGGCGACGGAGGGTAAGTGGGACCCTCGGAGCGGGGAACTCCTGAACTTCCATTCCCAGGCACAGGAACTCCCCTGAAACTCCATTCCTGGGCACCTGGACCCCCCCGAGCCCCCATTCCCGGGCACTGGGACCACCCTGAGCCCCCATTCCCGGGCACTGGGACCACCCTGCGCGCCCTTACCCGGGCACGGGAACCTCACTGAACCCCCATTCCTGGGAACGGGAA
>VWZG01010259.1:0-52094 GCA_013396735.1 Grallaria varia
GAAGGTGTTGGTTGGTTGCGGGTTTTTTTAATTTTTTTAACTTAACCTAGATTTTCCAGATAATTTGGTCTTTGACAGTGTTGGAAGAAGCAAAGCAATCAGGGAGCTCTCATTAAAAAAACCCACAAACCCACCTTGGACCTCTTGCTTTTTGGAGTACAGAAAGGGGAAAATAAAAAAATAAATTAAAAAAAAAAAAAAAAGAGGGGAAAGAATTAATATAGCAGTGCCAATTTAAATCCTTTCCTTAACTGCATCTTAGTCATGCACATCACAACAGTCCCTGTAAGACAGCAGCAGAGAGAGTACCAAAGCCTCTGGAGTCATCCGAGTTTAGGTGCAGTTTCTCACTTGTAACCGTCTTAGTGGTGAGCACCGAACCTTAACTTTTGAGTGTCCATCATCAGATAATTACATGAGACTGTCACCTCAGTACATTTTCTTAGAAAGGCAGAATTCAGTAAAAAGCACCAATTAACATTATCTTGAAGCCAAGGGACACCTACCTTCTTCATTATATGATTTGCTAATTAACAACAAGACAGACACAGAAAGAAATCTAAGAGATTCTGACTACTTATTATAAGTCACTAAAGGCTGAAGAAAATTGTCTGCAAGTGTCAGAGCTATTAGCCTTCAAGCCAAAGCAGATCATTATCTTCTCATGATCACAAACTCCCCGAGGAACAGCTCTGTGGTACAGCAGCAGGTACCACAGGTGGGGTGGGGTGAGGTCTGCCTGGTTTACTGCCAACCTCCCTGCACGGTTACACTGTCGGTGAAAGGCAGTTTAGCTTGCTGGCATTCAGGGAACACGTGCCTACCACTGATTAATATTAAAGTCTTATCTACATCTGACGTTGTCTCTCAACTTCACATATGACCAAACCATACTTTTCACAAGAACAGAAGCGGCAGCAACTATTCACAAATGTAAAAAGCAGGATATTTGGTTTTCCTTACAAGGATCTATCATAGATTTACGCCAAAATCGAACAAAAGGTTTCACTCCAGTTTTTGTTTATTAGGTGGCTTCTTTCTTTAATCACTGGAGGATGTATTGGAGAAAGAAGGAGGAAAAAAAAGGAGCAAGAAAGTGCCTTCTTTTTTCTTTTTTTTCTGATTAAACCATGAGTTTACTTTCCTCTGTTCTCAATGTTAAAAATATTTTTAAGGGGAAAAAAAAAAAAGAAGAAAAACATCATTAGGGCTCTAATGTTTGTTTAAAAAATCTCCAGCATTTAAAAATATAAATAAATCTAAGGAAAGTCCTTGTCACAACTGATCAGCAACTCTCAATGAACTTGTTCTGGACAGTAACAGTATGTCACCACAAGAATTATCATCACTGTTCTTGGTGACAGAAATGTTAAATAAATAAATGACTAAATCCATTTTGACACAGGCCAACAACTTTATAAACATGGTTAAAACCTCACTATTTCATAACACTTTACATTCCATCCTTATTTAACAGCAACTAGCAATCTTTCCTTTTGAGACTTCTGATATCTGGCACTAAAGCTAACTTAAAATAGCACACTATAAAAGTCATGAAGTGCTTACATGGCAAGATATTTCCATTTTCCAAAGGAATACACTTTTTAATAAAAAAAACCTGGGGGAAAAACATTCTATCAAAAAAAAAAAAGGCTGGTTTTACAAGCTGTGCTGGCAACGAGTTCAGTACAATAAATACACGGTCAGCCACCATCAATATGGTTCATATGAGGTTACAGGGAACTACAAAAGCATGGAAGAATGCTCAACCCCTACTAATACTGGTGCAAGATGGAGGCAGCTCCATCGAAATGAATGATATACCAGCATGAAACCCCTGAAAAAGTTTCAGTTTGAATTAACTGCGAGAAAAACGTGACTGGGACAACTGGAGGTATGAATATGAAACACTTCTTTCCCTACAGATACACAGGTACACAAAACCCAACAGCTTACCTGCCTCTTGTCATCCGGTGCTTTAAGGAAGAGTGCATTTATTACCGCAATGGTATACGTCTGGATTTCTTGGTCTGTCCTGTTTGGAACAAGGTTATAAACACGAGAGAAGAACACGTGAGCTGTAGAAACTGATCTTCCAGCTGCATTACTGCAGGTGGAACTGGAGGAACTGCTTGCACCTCAGGTTAACCATGCAAGTTAGGTAATCAAAGCTGGTCATGACCTGGTTGTCTTTATTATGAGAGGGACAAGATGCCCCAGAGGGAGACACAGCATTCAAGAATGGTGGAATGAACCACCCTGTTGAACTGTCACTGACCCTCCACTGGTCATAGCAGGAGACCAACAATCAGCTTCTGCCAGAGGCACAACAGCTAGAGGTAGGACGAGGAGTCTTGCCTAAAGAGTTCTGGAGAAGAACCTGCAGATTTTCAGGTGAGTTGAAAATGTCCCAGCTAGGAGACAAGCACAACTATGCACTATGCATAGTACATTAATTACCCAATGCTGCAAGAGGCAGTTTCCATCCATTTAACCACTGCACATTACTGTTCAAGAAAAAGCCCCTTTTCAAATATCCCTTCAGCAAAAGTTGAGCAATTTCTGTCTCACACCCTTCCCAGAAGATGACAAGCAAAACAACCCCGTCTGTATGCCAATGGCATTAAGCATTTTATTACTACAGGGCGCTCTTCTCTTCATTCCCCAGTTCCAACTACACATGCAGCTTATTAAAAAAAACCCAAAAACAAAATAAAAAAAAAAACTCCAATGACCAAGCAACTCCAGAATGCCGGTTGCCAGTTATCCAGTCACTTGTAGTGGCCGCAGGAATCATAAAGGAGGTTGCCAGTCTTTATACCACTGTTTTTTCCAAATGCTGTGCTTGTTTCGGGGAAAAAAAAAATTAATCTACCATATGAAGTGGCAGTTGAAGACACTCACCCCTGCAGATGTGGGATTAACTGCCCAATTGTGATCTCCTGGGCTACCTTCTGGTACAGGTCATGGCTATTCAGCACCATCGATTCCAGGATTGCTAATGACCGTTGCAAGATAGAGATGTCCGAGGCAAACTTGTTCACATAGCTTGCTATCTACAAACACAATCATTTAGAGAATTTACATCTGGTCGTGAAAACAGGGAAAGATAAGAAAGAAAACTGTGGACGTGGCTCAGAAAGGCATTAGGAAAAAGCAGGCTTGTCCACATACCAAGTATCAGTGAAACACAGTTAGCCAGGCACTGCATGTACCATCAAAGGACACAGTGGCACAGGTTCCTCAGCTGGTACAAATCACCACAGATTTATGTCAATATCCATACGACCTACATATGCTCTGTCATTACATTATGAACACGGTAAATGAACATTAAAGAAATAAAACAATTGTATTTTTTGTGTGGAAAACTTTGCAAAGGACAAGTAGACTACTTCTCATTCTCTCCAGCAGAAATCTGTGCAGCCAGTTTTGTCTAAACAAATACTTAGCCTTAAGGCAAATGTTTCAAAAGACAAATTTAGATCTGGCTTTCTGGCAAAACACACTCTAGAAAAACATGCCCTTTCTTTCCCCTTGCTGTTACTAACAATGCTGAAAGCTCTTTCCAGGTTACAAATTAAAACTATTTTGGTGCTCATTTATCAGGACAACCGGTTCCATAACTCTGTCTAGAGTCCAGCCTTGCATTAATAACCTTCACTTTTACTGCAAGCTGCCACAAACAAACGGCACGTTAATTAAAACCAGGTCTGACCTCTGCTGTTTTGCAGTGTGGCAATGACACGCTGCACACTCATCTGCAGGGCCAACACAGCTGTGCAGTAAGATGTGGCAACACGTGTTTTTCTGCATCTTGCCCAGTCCATGCACATGGCTTGCTGGGAAGAAACTTGCCTTCTACTGATGCAGAAAGGAAGAACTACTGATACCAGCATAGTCAGGATGAAAGGTACCAAAGAAAGCACAGACAGACTGAAGAAATGTGGTGTGACCACAGTTAGTTGCTCTTTACAGGCAAGTAACAGTCTACAGTGGCCCTGTCTCAAGTCTGATACACTCCTTCCAGAAAATATGGAGCACACGCCTCTTCAGTACTCATCCTACAAGCCACTAATGTGGTTTTACTGTTTCCAGTTCTGGGTGCTTACTCAGACCTAGGCACTGTTTTGCTTTAGGAGAAAGAAAGGCATGCCCTATGCTTGGAAAAGCTATCGAGTTGCCTGTAAAATTCATAGTTCAATACTGACACACGGACAATGGCATTGTTTTGCACTTGTGACATCTAAGTAGCACTGAAGGAGCCAAACACCCTTTCTGCCACTTTGTCTGGAGTCAACAAGGAAAGAGGGACAAATTTTTGTTCTCCTAATCTATTACAGCGCTGCTGTTTGCTCTGCTGCTTGGTTTGCATTACCACAACAGGAACACGCTACACTGAATGTACCTCACTTCAGAGACTATACATTAACTTTATTTTCTGTAAGGAACCAACCCATGCATGCATAGAGAGCAGGAGGAGAGAAGCAACTCAATTAGCCTTTTTCTACTCTGGGCTTTCAGTATCTGCTTCACTGGGATGTAACATTCATATCAGGGGCCTGCAGAAAAGTAACAGCATAGGTAAGTGGAACATCAGGCTAGGCAAGGCTGCCTTAGCCTTACTTATTCTTCTGACTTTGGGCCATAACCTCTTTGACTCATAAACACAAACCCAAGGTATGCACCTGCCTTGTGTGTTTAAAAAGAGGCATCACACTGAACACAGATGCACAACATCTGCTGGGTGACTTGCATGTCAAGCCGTGTACATTCATAACCACCTTGCTGTAGCATGAAGTCTGGCCAGAAAAATTAGGCTTGTCTACTCTGAAAAATATGGCATGTAAGTTCCAGAGAGAGCAAAATTACATGCAAAAGAAATCCTATTACCACACTTGGAGTTCTGGATGTAGGGGGAAAAAACAAAACAACAAAAAACACTCAAAAACAAACAAACAAACAAAAAGGCCCTTCTTGAGAAGAGACAGAATCAACAGGAGTTCAAATTTGTGTTATTTGCTCTTTTCTGCTTATCAAGCACTCCACACAGAGAGAGCTTTCGACATTCAAAAATAATCCTGCCCTCATTTATCGGTAAATCTAATGATTAAAACAATAAGCTCACAGAAATACTACACCTTTTCCAAAGAAAAGCAACTTGATTGCTTTGCACTTTCACCAGTCATATAGACGTCTCTCATTAAGGATAAAACTATTTCTTCAGCAAAATACCTGTAACATTAATATCTGCATAGTCCTATTGGGATATATATAGCCACATACAAAAGAAGTGTCAGGGCACTTATCTTCCTACCAATTTTAAGGGAAATTAGGAATCAGAATCCCTTTACACATTCAGCTCCAAGGAACTAAACATGTAAATTGAGGGTAGATGAGAAACCTATAGCAAACTAAACTCTTCCTGGTTCAGCATCACCTAAAGCACAGGAGAGAATTCAAAAGTTAAAAAAATTAAAAAATAACAATAAAACCCAAAAAAACATGTCAGGAACAAAAACCACATAGGGAAAGAACAGTGAACAAAACAGATCTGATTTTCATTATGTATGTTCGTTACTTATGTGCACGGACTATTTTGTTGTCAGATACATACAGAAAAATCTGTCCAAGTTTTGTTCTCTGTTAAGTCCTAAAGCACAGCAAAATTTTAAAAGGTGCTTATCATTTTAAAGTAAAGGCACTAGAGTTGCACTTGACTACAAAAACACCAAGTGACAGTTGTGACACACAGAAACACTTTCCCGGCTGCCACCTCATTTTCCTGCACAATACATTTTAGAAGGCAGAATGAAAATTCATCATTGTTAAAGACTCTGCATCACACACTTATGAAAGAGTAATTATAAAAATAATTTTAAGATTTTTTTTTTTTTTTAAATATCTCAACCAATATGACAAACTTTATTTCTCCTCTTGTAAGAACTAAAGATGGGAGTAACATATTTGTATAGTGTACTTTTGTTGTGGTTTAAGAATGGTACTCCTCAATGAAATGTTACCATTGGAACACTCCAAACCACTCGACCACTCCCCCCTCCCTCTTGCCCTCCCCCACTACAGAGGACTGGAGGCATAAAAGGTGAACATCATGGGGTGATGTAAGAACAATTCACTGGAAACATCAATGAAATCAGAAAAAGAACAGTACCAGCAAAGGTGTTAATAACGGAGGATACAAAGAGAGGTGAACAATTCATAGGGAATGCTCACCAAGTGGAAGCTGGCAATACACAAACCACCACTGTGCTATCCTGACCTAGAAAAGACCCCTTTCCCCATCCCCAGCAATGATGTGAGGTGGCACAGGATAACCTCTGGGGCCAACCATCCTCCCTCCTGGCTACTGCAAAAATTAACTCTCTTCTGGCCAGAACCAGGATATTATCCACCCCTTATTCTATACCACCTATGTCATGCCTAAATCCTACACCTTCCAAATACATATATACACACATAGTTACAAATATTATATATTTATAAACATTTATGATAGTTTATAAATATACATTTATATATTTATACCTATATTACAAATATTTACACACACACATTCACACAAAAGCATGGGTGGGTATGATTTCCATAGTCAGTGATGATCCCTCCAAGACACTTGATGAGTTCATTTAGTCCATAACTGTGAGTTCTAACCCATTCCAGATGTTTTCCAGGGCAGGAAGGCTGGTGTGTAGCTGGTTGCAAGCTGCATCAGACCATGACTGGTGTATCTAGAGCAGGCCATACTCACTGTCCATGGCAGTTGTGGCATGTGGTGGCAGTGTCATTCAGCAACCCATGTCACACAATTCAACAATACAGACTGTTCTCACAATCTCAGATGGAGAATCAACGGAAATAGATTCTGCCTCTATGTATCTTTATGGCATGAGGATACACTGTGCACCAGTGCCTTATACTCTTGGGGCTCTGATTTGCCAGGCCATTGGATCCACACAGTCCAGCAGATCGGACTGTGGCTGGAGACAGGGCCCCTCTAGTTCTGGTCATAGTACTTGTGACTCACTTATTGGAAATATGACCTGGAGGTCCCTTCAAAAGGATCAGAAGTAACATCAGCTCTTCTATTCTGCCTGAGGACGTGGCCACTGGAAAATGGAACAGCACTTCTCCTAGAAGAATTTCCTGTGGTGGTTGTTCTTCGTCTCAACTCATGTACATGTGCTGTTAGGGCTGGAGTGGGCTTTCTATCCCTCTTTCTCCTGAACTCTCCATGGTCACACAGTTAAAAACAAGTTACCTTTCTCTTATGCAGGGGAGCGCTTGCTCCCAGGAGCAGAGGCTCTGGTCCGTACTGGTGGGACATGGGACATTTCATCTCTAACTTGCTTGAGTCTTTCAAATCTGTCTGCACTCCCGGACAGTCTTTCCACAGCTGAGACGCAGGTCAGTTGGAAGGAATAGAGATGATTTACATATTTCCAGAGTCATCTGGTCACCTGAAGCACTGTTTGCTCCCCTTCTTTCACTGGTATCAATGCCAGTGAGTACAGCAATGGCATGCTCTGTACAAACTTCCACCACATGGATTGTGTACACCAGACCTCATGTGGATCTACAGGGGATGGTTTGTTATCTGAATCCTTATAGATTACCTCCAGCACAGCTAATTCTCTCAGATACTGGACACCTTTCTCCATGGCATTTCACCTGCTTGGACGCACTACTGATCAGCCTGGAGGGAATACCTTTCCCTCACGCTTGACAGGAGTCACCTCCAGAGCCTGAGCACTTCTGTCCTCTTCTCAGTCCCCTTGTCAATGCCCACATGCCACAAAAGGAATCCCAGCTGTTTGGCTTTAGTACCATCTAGTTTCCTATCATGGGCAGCGATATCCCAGCACAGGAGCAGCCAAGTCCCCAGAGGCTCACATGACTGGAGGCTGAAATATTTTGACATCTCTATCAGGTGATTCTCTCTGGCCCTGCCTCTCCCTCCTATTCTGAGGGCGCTGCTTCCTCCTCATCCCTCGCTAAGTGAACTGATTTGGTCTTGGATTTCTTCCTCTGTAAAGCGATCACTGTTACTGGCCCAGGTTGTTCCTCTGGTTCAGATGGACTTTGAGTGGCCATGGCACCTTCTGTTCCTCCTCTTCCCCCCGAGGTTGCTGTCTGGTATAGAGCAGTATCTGAGAAATAGGAGCCAGGGACCAGCATGCTGCATAACTTCGCACCTTGCTGAACTGCCACAGCATTTTTTGTTCAAATAGTCTGCCCCTTTTTCGAAGTCCTATAGCTGTTCAGAACTTCCACACCATTGGAGCAGAACAGTCTTCAAAAGCTGGGCCGTTTTCTCCCACGTTCCATGCCACTCATGACTATCCATCTTCAGGGCAGATCTCTGAAGGACCCTCCTAAAGATCTCTTTTTTAACTCTAAACATGGTGTGGACCATACCGAGGAGACCGGACAGACTTAGCAACAAGAGCATGCTTTCCTTAACCTCCAAAGGAAATTCAAAATTCTCAAAAGCTGTTGTAACAGGCCTGAAGGAGGAAAAATGGGTGAAAAGCTGGAGAAAATCATACTTTCCGCTTCTCCCCACAGGCTGAGTACAATTAATTAATGGACTCCGAGAGGCAGTGCCCGAGGTAAGGGTAGGAAAGCAACACTGAACGCGTATCCAAAATGACCCTCATTGCCCTTGTTTTTGTCATGTCTCAAGCTGCTAACACACAGTACAGCAAAAAAGAAATCCTGACCCCTCTCTCTGCTCTGAAAAATAACACTGGGATGGGCAAATTGTGCACTTACAGATATACATACAGGATTAAATACTTCAGCTACAGGAACAGACCAAACAACATTGTGACCAGTGGCTCTGGACCTAATACAACAAATGCTTCTATCGAATTTGTTTCCACCCCACTCTACTCAGATCTGTTCACACTTCAATTCTTCATGCCCTACACTGGGTGTCAAATAAGGCTGTTGTGGTTTACAAATGGTACTCCCCAATTCAGTGCTCCCACTGAGACTCTCCAGGCTGCTGCTCACTCACTCCCCACCTCCTCCTTCTTTTCCCACCTGCAGTGGGCTGGGGAGGAGAATTAGAGGCACAAAAGGTAAATGTCACGAGCTGAGATAGGAATAATTTACTGGAAACAGCAACAATATAAAAAGAAAAGAACAGCAACAACATTAATAACAGAGGGTGCAAGAGAGGCAAACGATTCGCAGGCAAATGCTCACCACGTGAGCAATCGGTGAACCATCACTACACTACACCAACCTGGAAGGAAACTCTTCCCCCATCCCCAGAAATGATGTGAGGTGGTTCAGAAGAACCTCTGGGTCCTAGCCATGCCCCTTTCTGGCTACTGCAAAATTGAATCCTGTCCTGACTGGAACCAGGGCAATTTTGACACCAAATTACCATGACTTTTTCTAAGAACTGGGAGTTCAAATCCTTTGGGCAACTATCAAAGCTGGAAAGCAACTTTATATTCCCATGAGCAAGAAAAAGGTTTTGAGAAAATCTTGCGTATCATAAGGAAGTTTTTTCAAATGATGGTGTTTACCCCTAAGATAAGTTACAAAGTTCTTTTTGAAAGTATCAATTCTTGCTTGCAGGAGTTGGAATAGCAGTCTTTATGTACCCAAAGGGTTGGAGGGAGTCTACATCCAACACCAATGAATTAGTCATTAGAAGAGTCAGAGGGTCTTGAGGTCTCCTCCAGCCTCTCTATTTTTAAGTGAAAAAACCATTCAAGAAAAAAATCCCTACTAATTCCACCCCATTCCAATTTAGCTTTCATTTAACAGGAAAATTAAAAAGCTTCAAAGGACAGAAACACTTGGTTTGAAGTTCCCCCTCAGTTGGCAGAAATTCATCAGCTCTCCTATTCATCCTGCCAGCCACTTGAGGAAGACCATCAAGAACCTCAAGTGACCTGTCAAAAGGCAAGGTCAGAGAAGCAAGGGAGAATGAAGCAATAGGTTGCTGCCAGAGAGACAGGGTCCCAAGGTGCTCTGGTAGGTTTGCCCTTTTGGGAGCTCTGCTGTTCTGGCTCCCAGCAGCAGGTCAGGACACACCTGTGCCTCTTTCCTCTATTTATGTCATTCTTTGTCCTTCTGTTCCCTCTTCCAGCTTTCCTGTTCTTCTCCTTGATCCCTTTCTTGCTCACCCGTTTGGTTTTAACTCGCCAGTTTTGCTTTCCACAGGTACTTTGTGAGAATGCTTTTGTTTTGTTTTGTTTTGTTTTAATTGGGTCATTGTCCAGGGAAGCCTATGGAAGTGCCAGACAGAAGAGCCACTAACAGGGGTGAACACAACACTTTTTTTTCTGCTGTTACAACACAATCCACAGGGATTAAAAAATCCTTGATAAAGTTAGAAAAGGACAATAATTTTGAGTCACTAACAAAGTAGATTGAATTAAACTACTTTTAGCAAGTTTCTTCATACACTCCTTAGTAGGCTGCCATAGCAAAGAAGGCATTTTGAACTTGACTTTGTATCATTTCCAGTCAGATAAAACAGTTGTAGAATTTTCTTTGCCATGAAAAGATAACAATCATCATCATCATAAACAATCTAGACTGCAAGACAGAGAAACCCCCCAAAACCAAACCCACAAAACAATGCCAGTCCAAAACCCAGATCAGTAACACTACTTTTTCTTATAAATAGCATCCAGCATTTTTAATGACCAGAACTGAGCTTTAGTATGATAGCTGATTCTTCTTCCACTTTTGGCAACAAAAGTAAATTAATAGTGTCCTTTGGTGGTAGCAATTTTCTAACCAAATTTAAATTAAAAGGCTTTCCTCTGGCACACTCTGCTAAAACAAAGATATCTTTGCCACAGGCATTCCACTACTGCTTCTGATATTATTTTAGTGATGTAACTGATATCTTTTGAATCTGTACAAATGCATTATTACAAGTTCTGAGTACAAAGCATTTTCAAACCAGATTGAAAAGAAGTATGATGTGGTTTTGGGTTTTTTTTGAACAGTGAATTAAAAGGGTTAAACAAGTAAGAAAACCTTTTTTTCTGAAGTCTGTTAAATCTTTTTACCTAAAGAGCACTACCATGTTTCTGCTGCTTTTGTGCATCTCCTACATGTAAGAAAAGACAGATATGTTGCAAATGGTGAAAAGATGTGCTTCAAAACCACATACCTCAACTGCAAGATTCAGGAAGGACACAGTTCAATTTGATAAACATAGTAGATATCATCTCAATTTCAAATTGTAAACTAACTCATTTTTCTTCTACGTATACCACCAAAGGAAATATTTCAGTGCTGGTTTGTTTTGGGGTTTGCTTTTTTTTTTCTAGAAACAAGGCATTACTCATTTTAGTTGACATTAAATCAAAACACTGATTTTTGCTTTAACTGCGTGGTATCTGCACAGCGAGGTCACAGTATAAGCGAGCATGCAATTTCTTGTATAATAAGCCTCAACTGTTTTGTTCCAAATTAAATTGTAACAAAAAAGTTACAAACATTTACAGTTTCAAATAGCACTTTAATCCCATTTTCATGCACCTTTTCTGACCAGTGACCTAAATAATGTACCTGTAGGGAGGAAAAAATAAAAAAAAAACAAAAGGAAGAAAAGCAAAGCAAACCCAAACCACAACTCACCTCAAAAACTTAAAGTGCTATGGAACAGATAGCATTGATTACAAATTTACCTTTTTAATGAATGCCACAGAGAATGTATCCCACGATACAATCCCATGATCCATCAGCTCAACAAATGCAGTCAGTGTAAAGGACAACATATCTCCAAAGCTGCAAGAGACAGGAGTCATGACAACATTTACCAGTGATGCAGCAGGGCAATGACCGAGGGAATAAAGCAGCAGGAAGCTCTCAGAAAGGCAGGAAAACGAAGCCAATTATGGACTAAGAGGTAGCGGAAGAGCAAGAGAGGTCGTGCAACTGACAGTCTTCAAAGCAATTTAACATGGACAACAAGAACAGTCGCCTAGAAGAAAGCAATTTTGTAAGAGAAGAACTAATCCCCAGGAGAACATTGCATGCAACGCTCAAAAAAAATCATACAGTCCAAATTAAACTTGTCTTATAAATTCAGAGATTGAGATCTAACAGAAGAAAAGAAGTGAACTTTTCCCTTAGCACTTAAGAAATCCTCCTAATTGAAGGCCATATAGAGGTGCCACGTTCTGGTGGGAAGTAGACTGGCAGAAAGTTAGAGCATTGTTTATTCCTTCCCTTACAAGGGAAAATGCACCAGAAGAGATTATATATATGTTAAGCAGCAATTTTCTAACAATTAATGCCTTGATTTCTTTCTTTAAACCTGAAGACTTTTTTCTTTAAACCTCCTTTACTTTGTCTATGGGCAACCACATCAAGTGAACTGCAAAGCTCACGTGGTTTATCCAGGTGTGCAGATAAATTGTTTAGGGTTTGCAGGCCACTGCCCTGCATTTCAGCCCTGCAAATTTGAGATTCAATGCAACTTTGTATGAACTCAAGTCAATTCAAAACGGGTTTAAGCTCAACACAGATAACACGCTCTAACCTGACTATCTGCACAGGATGTTTTTTTTTTTTATGTTAAAACCCAGCTTTTAAAGATTAGCTTCATTTCTATATATAATCAGGGCACTGAACAGACAGCAGCCACGATGATTTCAATGCAGCCCTTCAATGAGGTAACTACTCAATGCAAACAGCAGGGCCCAGAGCCTGGAAGGGAGTGGAGTATTACCTGCCTGCAAGGTACTCTGCCACTAAGCCAGTAGCAAGTAAAAGCACACAGTCAAACAGCATGAATAGTCCCAGTGACTTTAATGCAACAGATTACCTAATAGAAAGATAAAATAAAATTAAAAAAAAAAATCCCTCTGTCAAATTGGAACTGCAAAGCTCAGTATGTTGTTGAAAACCTGAGTCTTGTACTACAGCCGTAGTTAACTGACGTAATTGGTGTTCTTTACTCTGTGATTTGCCATCCTACTGCCCTGCATAAACCCAACACAAATAAGTGAACATCCGCTCAGATGGAAGACATTTACAGCAGTACAAAGGAATAAGGGAAAAAAAATTAGTTTCAACGTAGCAACTGCAGTAACTGGATTTGATTTAGTCTGCCATTTAGAGATTTTTGATTGTGAGATGTAGCCTTCAGTGACCCCTTCGTTTAAGAAAGGAGCTCTTGTTCGTCACATCTCCCGAGATGCCCTCCACTGAAAAAATAACTTGGTATTTATAGTAAACCCCCCAAAAAACCCCAAACATCTCTCCCTTCCACAGTAAGTAAGGGTATACATAGTGGCTTTGATTATCTAGGACAAAATGAAAAAAACTATACTGAAGAGCAAACAAGAAAAACACTATCTCTGAAGAAACCCACTGTAATTCCACGAGGAGTACTTTGTTTAGAAAATAAATTATATGTAAGGTTTTGATTTTGTTTTGGGAGATAGGGGGTAGGGGTTTTACTTATTTCTTTGTTCTGATTTTTTTTTTTTAATATTGCAAATCATTTAAGAATTATGTTAGATTTAAAATGTCATCATTAGCATTCCAAATAACCAAGGATTTAATAACAAGATGACAGTAAGGCTCTGCAGGAAATTTAATCAGCTCCGGTCCTGTCATGTTCCCCATTCCTTTTGCATAAAATGCACAAATAAACCAGCACTTCTGGGAAAGACTTCCTTGAAAAGCTTGCACCAAATTCTAATGCATCTTCATGACAGAATACTTCCAAAATACACAGAATGCTGATATTATAAGAATAGAAACTAGATTAAATTCAAATAAAAAATTTAAAAAATTAGAAAGATAGTCTATACAGGTTGAAAAGTAGACAAAAATATCTCTCTCAGCACGAAGCTAAGCAGATAATTTATCTCCACTGGAGTTTTTCATGTATTGTTTTAAAATTTAGTCTGTTAACCTGTATTTAGTACACAAATGCTCTTTTACAAACTAATTGTATATGAAAGCCAATCCATGTCAACAACAGGTATAGTTTAGAAGGATTATTTAAGCGACATTAAACCTGTGCATGGATACTCATTTTCAGCAGAGCAGTGGCTGGAATGTAAAGGAATTAAACTAACCTGGATTCAACAGTCTTATTTAGTCTTCTCATCAAAGCTACTGATCAGTCCTGCCTGATTAATATGGAATAATTCAGACTCCTCCACAGCTTTGGAGGGAAAACTGGGATAATGGAGATGGGAATACTGGTTTTAATGTATGACCCTGGTTTTAGTAGATCTGACAATGAAACAATCATTTGGGATCCAGAAGGTGAAAGTACTTTTCAACTTTAAATGATCAGACACCCCACCAGGTGTCACTCCAGTGACTCCACTTCAAATAATTAACGAGCGAAGAGATGAAACACTGGGACTAATCAAGCAGCAAGAAATACTCCAGCTCTATGTATTATGCAGCACCACACATACATACTATGTACTTTTAAAATACACAGCTATACACATGCACCTGCACACACACGTATACACTAAGCAGCGTTGCAAAAGTCAAAAGCCAGGCTTAAAGGATAAGCATTAGGAATAACACAGCTAAAGATGAAAGCAGTCTCCAGGGTGACCAGAGCAAGAGAAGGATTAAAGCATCTGGAGGGAGAAGGGAGGGGTATCGATTCATTGTTATGTGGTCAAACACAAGCAGATAGGTAGAAAGAGACTTTCAAGCAATTCATTTCAGAACACACACGCACAGACACACTCATAGTATTAAGAGTGGCAAACAGAATAGATGCTAAAAATTTCAGGGCAATCAAAGCTTCCTCATAAAAGTCGTAATCTTGGAGCTGTTTAACTCAAAGTCCAAAAAATAATGGGGCCACTTCCTTCATAAAGTCTTTTCAGGCTAATCCACAGCACAAGGCACAACAGTTCTGTAAATATCAAACCCATGCTGCTCTGGCAAAATGACTTAATAGTTTGAAGATAATTCCTGATGAAGGTGCTTTTTAATGCACGTCATGGCAGCAAGAGGGGGAAAATTCTCACAAAGATGCACTGTGTAGTTGCAATTTCGTATCTTATTAACACTGCCATCTTAATGATCCCTGCTCTCAGGCAAGCTACTTCTACAAGCCCTCCGGAATGTCGTTCAGGGCTCTGGGTTTTAGGTGAGGACACCTTACACTCTTTGCTGCTCACCCCTTCCTACCACCATTGTGAGAGCTGGTCATGAAGCATCTGCTCATCCACAGCAGCTCTTGGAAAAGCCTCTGAAGCAGCAGAAGGCTGTGGTTTGCAATGCCACCAGCTGTGCCACCATGAGCCATTCCAGTGTGGACAGGATGGCCTGTGGCACCTCAACCTCTCTGACAAACCTGACTGAAGAGTAAGTCAGCAGTTGCACTTTCCATCTCTAGGCTTTGGAGAGATATCAGGTCAAAGCCCATTAATTTTCACTGCTAAGAATTCTCTGCGTTCTTACCTTAGGAAACTATGAAGAAAAAAAAAATTTAGAAAACTCCATTTATTTTGATACCAGTTTTTCTTTCCTAAACATAAAAAATTACAGGAATGTGCATGTGACCCTGATTAGCACACCTGTCTCTCACATGTCTTCCCACTATCATTTCTATGTGCTAAACCATCTTTTTATCCTGTGTGCTTATTTTGAAAGATGCCTGGAGCAATTTGGATTTCTTATCAGAATTAATTAATGGCACTTTAGCACCCAAATCCCCTAGATGTTTTTGACAAAAGAAAAAAATCTCAATCCAACTTTCACACACATACAAAAATGAAGATTTTATTGGAATTATGGAGGGGAACATATTCAGCTGTTCAAATGATTATGTAAATCAAGATAATTAGTCCAGCTTAACTGTCACCAGGTAACAAATAAACAGGAAAAAAAAAAGGGTATACAAGTTTTCATCAAGCTAGGTGGAGTGTCTCAGGTTCTATATGAAAAAAGTTGTATGGTAGAGCCTGGAAATTAAGTGTTGCTTGTCTGTTGCAACCAGGACACAGCCAAGAGCCCACTGGGATGAGAAGCCAAAGGCTATGCATCTTTACACAAACCACTTTTCATGGGCAAAGGAGAACCAGAGCTGAGTTCTAACTGCCCAAAGGGAAGGCAGCAAAGGAACAATTTCAACTGGGCAGGAGGTAACAAGGCACAGGAGTTCAGGCAGCAGGGAACTTTCGGTGCCTTCTCTGCGCTCACAGCCTAACACCGGGCAGAGGAAGGGGTTGACATCATCGAGGTCAACATCAAAGGGCAGGAACAGCTTTTTGAATTGGGGCTGTCAAGGATAAATGACCAAGAATAAATGTAAACAGGGGAGCGGAATGTATCTAATCATCAGAAGACAAGAGCTCTGGAAAAGCCATGGGGGCAGGAATCGAACTAAGTCTAAACTGTAGACTGATGATGGAGCAGGTTGCTTTGCCAGCACGGTAGGAACAAGTCCCTTTTATAATGCTCTGGCTCCTCTTCGCTGCTTCTACACTGCCTTATTCATCCAAGCAACCTTTCCAAGGGTGAAGCTAAGCCCCAGTCAACTCAAAGCAGGAGCAATTCACACCTACTCGGTACTTGGCACAGCTGAAAATGCCTGGAACAACCTGCACAGGAGCTGCCCCTGTTTTTCTGCATAATTACAGAAAATGTACTTAACTGCTACGCTGCAATGGACACAGATTTTTTTTTTTCTTTTTCATCGTGCTAAACACTACTGGAATATTTCTTTGTGGTACAGTTTCAGTGAGTTCATTAAAAGGGATCCACCTTACTGATTTAAAACCACTTGCATTCCAAGAACCTGAAAGAGCTTTGTAACCCTAGTATAAAGGCTTCTCTAAGCTTGAAAGTTAATTCGGATTGAAGGAAACAAGGTGTGAATTTTAAACTTAACTGTAACTATTCTTGAACAAATCCAGGTGTAGATTATTGAGTATGACTAAATCCACTTAAAGGTACATTAAGCGTAGGAAACTAGCCCAGAGGAACTATTCCACAATGAAGATGTGATTAGAATTACCTTTTCTCTTATTCTCCATCTTTTAAATTCCTGGGTTTTTTCATTTCATGGTAAATTTCCTTAAATGGACTAATTTTCTTAAAAGACTAGGAATGACTACAGAGGAAAGACAGCATCTCTAATCAGGCTGGTTCTACTACAATTCAGGACTTCCATGCAAAAGTCAGTTAATAGAGTTGTTTCATGGGATTTTTTTTTCCCCCCACTGTCAGCCAAAATGGGATAAATAAAATCCCAAAACAAAATGGAAACACCTACAACTGAAAATACAGAGAAAAAGAAATTTACAATTTAGAAGAATTTGCTTCAATGCAGAAAGCAATCAAACAAGGTCTCTCTCTGAAAATCAGGCTTTAATTAAGCCAGGCTAGTGTGTGCAAGCTACCAGAGTAAAATGAAATGTTGTCACATTAAGACTTTATCCTGTGCATCCCAAGTAACTTTTTTTTTTTTTAATCTAGCACTGGGTTTCTTTAAGTTTCTTTAGTCAAGAAGACAGCAGGTGGAGGCTAAAAAGCATTACAATTTAGTTCATTATATCAAGCTCCGAGGGGTTTTTTATAGTTCTTGTTTCGTTGGATCTTTTCCCATTAATACATGGGTGAAAAATAGTCAGGATGTTCAATGAATACGCTCACAGAGCACTAGTGAGTACACTTTGCCTTCAAAACATACAAACAGACTATCTTCCAGAACTACTGGGTTCACATCCTGACTAATGGCTCTGGTATCTTTTTCAGCACAAGTCCCAAACTCAGTAATTTCTGTTATTTCAGTGTATCATCTCATGCACTACTGCTGGAATTCAACTTATTAAACTGTGTACCCCGACGTAAACTGAAGTTTCTACTGGTGGTATTTAATTCCTGGCTGCAAGGGCACACTGCCAGCTCACAGTCAACTCGTCATCCCCTACACTTCCAGTTCCCTCTCTGGAGAGCTGCTCTCTGTGCCCAGCCTGTGTTTGGGGTTGTGCCTCCCCAGGTGCAGGACCCTCCACTTGCCTTTGTTGAACCTCGTTATGTTTCTCTCTACTCAATTCTCCAGCTTATCAAGGTCCCACTGAATGCCAGCACGGCCTTCAGGTGTATATATATATACAGGGAAGCTTCAGCGTGATGCTGCCAAGAATTACATAAGCCTCATGCCACTTTAATAATTTACCTCATAATTCAAGCTTTTTTTATTATGAAACAGGTTACTTTGTACGGCGTTGAGAAAGCGAACTTCCAGGAAGGATTTAAATTTCCTGCCGTATTCATTCTTACTGTATAATTTATTTATCAGGCAATGATTAAAAAATAAAAATTTCAAAACTTGGTTTAGAGTAGATTGGTGAAAGTATGATTGAGCACAGGTTTGGATGGGGAGCTGCACTTCCACATGATAAATCACACTGAGCTCTCGGAGTGAACAACATACTCTTAACTGATGATTCTTTTGCTTCCTTGGGATTTAGCCATAGTTGAGATGTCAAATTTGCAAGCCAATCAAGATATTAGAACATCTCTCGGGATTCCAATTTATCAAAGCCTGTGCTTAACTTGAAGCACGCAGAAGAACTGCACTCCAAATCATCAGGGAAATAAGCAGGCTTTTGAACTTTCTGCTATGAGGCCCTTTACTAGATTAGAGTTTTCCTTTATGCAAGTTATCTGCAACAAGAACTACCTGGGACCCACAAATAAAAGGAATTCAAACTGGAACAATGACCTTTAGTTTCATTTCACTAACATCAGCCATTGAAATTGCCAACTATCAACCACATAAGCCAGTCCAGTTCAAGGGGGGGAATTGGGGAAGGCAGGGAAATAATTTGTTTGCTGCAATTAAAAAAGAAAACAAAGCAAAAGCCTTACTTCAGAAATAGTAAAAGCCCTTGCAGAAGTTACAGAAATGAAACACTCATTCCACAGGCAAAGCACAAGAGGCTTCTTCAGAAAATTTTAACAGGCATCAAAGAGCAGAAAACAGAGAAGGCTGAAGACTTGCTGAATGAAGATGCACAGTTGTATTTACATAAAAAGGTTAGCGCAAAGGCCTGAACTCAGTCATGCAAAAGAAGAGGTAGTATGCAAGGTGATGATCTAATCAAGTTCTTACCAGGGCTTCATTATCTTCTGCAATTTCTGATATCGTCTGAAAAATTAAAACTTGCACATGAGGAAAAACACTTTAAAACATCTGTACTCTATTTACTGCATACACCCTCCCCATACCTGATTCATAAAATTCACAGACATACCATAAGAGGCAGTATATATTACTAACAATTTCCTATGAACAGAAACTGGTAAAGAACATGCAAAATTAATTTCAAATATTTGTTCGGCATATTTGTGTCAACTTCTGAGAGGGAAAAAAGCAAATCTAGACATCCTAAATTAGTTAAGTGTAAAAAGCCCTTGGTACAAAACAATAAAGGTTTACACATTAAGCATTTTCTGTCCTGTTGCTATGGTATGTATTCCATTGCCTGGAGAACTCGTTTACTTGTAGTCTCCATCACAAATACTGATGTCAGAGTCATCAGCATCCTTGAAAGTCGTGTAGCTAGGACCAACACAAACCAGAATTATGACCTTCTTAAGTCAGGGACAGGTTTACTTTTGGTTTCAAAGAGCAGCAAAGAATTTATCCTGGGTTTTTAACCACAGAGCTGCATTTACTCAACGACTCAAAACCATCTTGCAGCAACTTAATGACACATAAGTACAGTTCTTAAAATTCACACACAACGATGGATATGCCTAGCCCCAAGGTGATGAATTAACCCACTTGAGAAAGACAACAACCTGCTTAAGAATGTCAATTATTGACTCAGATTCTCAAAGGCCAAGCTACTACTCAGACTTCAGTGTGATGCTCTTGCCTTCACAGTACCTTTGAAAACACGTGGTTGCCACTTGCAGCAAGAGGTTTGACATCTCCCATGAGTTTTTTTTTCACTTAGGCATTTCCTATTTTTCTTCCAAGATATAGACTGTTGGGTGTTCTTCATGAACCAGAGGCAATGGCACATATATATATATATTATATATATATATATGTATATTACTATATTCAAGAAACTGAAAGTCAAGTATTAAGGGGAGGAAGGGGTGGAAGGCAAATAATAAGTGCATTTCAGAGCTGTAATCGCAATTTGCAGTTAATCCTCCTGCTAATGACTGGCTTCAGAACTGCTGATTATGCTTCTAAGCAAGCCGAAGAAAGAGACTATCAATGGGATAATGGCACCAAAGATAAATAACTTCTTTTTAAAACACAACTTAAACATAAAAAAGGGATATAGAAATAAATTTTTTAAAAATCTGTTTCCTATGTTACCCTGCCTTCTGTCTCCTAAAGCTACTTCACAGTTTTATTTCAGAGGGTTGGCTGCAGTTCCACACTGGGCAGACCAGTGTTCAAAAGGTCCCTCCTTCCTCCCTGCACTTTCTCACCAGGTCTTCCTCTTTGCACTTGCTGTCACAGCGGAGAAGACACAGATACATCACAGAACAGTGGTCTGAAATCCTTCACTGCTCACTGTGAGCTGCTGTACTCATGCTGGAAGAGAGCAGTTGCACAGATTACCATGTACTGAAACAGACTGGGCTACAGCCTAACTCAAATTAGATTTTCTTCTTGCATTTCATGGCTGTGGTTCTTTTATGCTACAACAGTTATCTGTCCAGCCACTAATACTGAACACAAAAAAAAGCATTCCAATGATCAGTCTCAAAAAGCAGGGGAAAATACCCTTAACATGCTTTTATCAGTAAAGTTCCAAGCACTTTTCCATGGTCGGAGATTCCAGCTTCAGCAGGATGTTACTCCTGTGCTTCCTTGCTGCGGCCGACTGCTAAACCACCAAGAACAATCACCACCACAAACAGGTTTTGTCACCTCCCAAAAGTGCCTGGATCCCTGCAACCTGCAGCACAAGTCTCCCAAACTTCATAGTACTTTGCTGAGTTTTCACACTAGCTGGTTCTCATCCAGGTGGACGACTTTGGCTAAGCAGCAAGTTTTGTCTGATAGAGAAACAAGTGTGGTGTTTGCAAACTGGTAGCACTTTAAAGGCCAGACTTGATTTTCTCAAAGATTTTTCACAACAGGCTCTAATCAGGAGCATTTTCTCCATGACTGAGACACGGATTAAAGAATAAAGGTCTGAGGCCCAGAACAAAACATTTAGACAGCAACTCTCTTAGCACTTACAGAACTCTTATACATCTGGAGTTAACTGGCAATCAGGGAACTTGATGTCAGAAGTTGTGCAAAGTAAAAGAAAAATTAATTCAGAATAATGTGCAGAAATAACTGAATTATATGACTTTTCTGGTGAAGTAATACAAAGAACATTTTTACTTCAGAGCAAAGATAACAACTGTAATTAAACCAAACCATTTCTTCTACTGATGTCTGCTGCTTTGGTGTGATTAGAGCAGCAATCAATCTAGGACATCAAATGTTGCAGCAACAGAGTACAGCATGATTACAGACACAGTTTGACCACTGAGGATGTGGAGGCTGTTCTCTAAAGGAGTGCACGCTATTTTCATCCCTCATCAAAACAAAACATAACAGAGAAGGACCTGGCATGAGTTCCTCTCATATTCACCCACAGACCATGCAAAAGTCACTGCTGAAGGAGCAGCCAAGTTAACTCTTACAGCAAGTCAGCCTGGAAAGGAACTAAGTACAGTCTGCCACCTCCATCAGCTTTCCTCTTTCTATATATACATAACTGCTGTTTCTTCCAGAGGGCTGACTCTGTGGTAGCAACCAAACAGTTCCATAAAACCCTTCTTGGTGAGTTACCACAGGTATGGTCAAAAATGCTGAAAGCCTTACTGATCTAGACACTGTAATTAACTCAATACTTATGTTTGGGTTTTTTAGGGGTTTTTTTTTAAAGAAACCATCCCTCAGTTATGTTTGCATAGATGGAAACAAAACCACAGCCAACGAACAAACGTTATGAGGGCAAATTAAACAGCAGTTGTGAAAGGTTGAGATTCTATAGTGGTGAAAGATAAAAACAGACAGCAATTTTTACACAGGAAGAAATCTCAAAAGAAATGCCAACATAATACAAAACAAACATGAACGACAAATTACCGGGTTAGACATTTTGCTACCATGCCATGTTCCCTGTTTGGCCTCAAAGGAACTTTGTGACAACTGAATCCCAAGGAGTAGCAGTTCCCTTTGGACTTCCCCAAGACATACAGACCTACTATTTGCTCAAATACTGCAGGTTACATCTCAAGCAGCTTCCAATGGAGACCAGCTTAGCAGGGGCCTGACTGGACCAAATCCTATCTGTTCACACGCAAAAACTGCTGGACAAAGATCAAAGACACCCCAAACCTAAACCCCAGCTGGGGTAACCATCAGTGCACAAAAAGGGCTTGTCTGCACTGGGGAGAACAACTGAAATGCTCTCCCACTGTGGAAGCCAGTGCGGACCCACTGGAGATAATAATGCCAAGCACTTACCCCTCTTCACCAGAACAAATGTTTCTGGACTGGCACTGTTTAAACAAGTGCAGAATAGTATAAAAGCACCACTTAGGATAAAAGCTTTTTCATGCAGTGAGACCCCAGAGAGGGTCACCAACGGCACAGGTGGAACATTCCACAAAAACTTCCACCTATATGGAAAAACTGATGGGATGATGGATGAATAACCTGCTAACCACAATAAATCCCTATCTGGCTATTGCTTTTCAGGCGAAAAAAGAAAAAAAAGAAAAAAGAAAAAAGAAAAAAGAAAAAAGAAAAAAGAAAAAAGAAAAAAGAAAAAAGAAAAAAGAAAAAAGAAAAAAGAAAAAAGAAAAAAAGAAAAAGAAAAAAGAAAAAAGAAAAAAGAAAAAAGAAAAAAGAAAAAANAAAAGAAAAAAGAAAAAAGAAAAAAGAAAAAAGAAAAAAGAAAAAAGAAAAAAGAAAAAAGAAAAAGAAAAAAGAAAAAGAAAAAGAAAAAAGAAAAAAGAAAAAGGCTAGCACACATTCTGGATAATAGGCAGTGTTTAGGAATACAAGATGACAAATACAAGAGTATGTATTTCTGGCTTCTGTCTGTAACAGGTGTGGCTATCACATATAAATTAAGTCTGGGAAAAACTCTGGCGTGAGGTTGAAATAATTTATTTGGATGAAATCTGCAAAATGACTATTAAGTTACGCAGCAGTGCTCAGACCCCTCACAGCCACCACAGTCGAACAGACAAAAACATCCTCAAAGTTGCAGAAGCTGAAATTTTAAGTGCTTCCCCTTATTTTTCTGGTTCCTTAAATATCACACGTTTGTTTGGAGCTAACGCACGCAAAAATTTGTTCTTTCCACCTTGGTGCTCTGGAGAATACATGGAAATATAAATCCACTGCTGGAACTACTCTTTTTATCACATTTTACAAAAGTGGTTGCCAAACAAAACCCAGTAAAAACAGTCTTCCCTCCTTGTCCCCATTTCTGTGAAGAGGGTGTCGATACCACCACATAACAGGGGTCATTTAAATGTTAATATTCCCAAACACAGGCAAAGGATGAAAAACAACCTTAGAGAACAAGCATTTAGGATGGAGGGAGTGCAGGGAGCAGCAGCTCTCCCTCTCCAAAGATGTGATCTCTGATGGTTCAATCTTCAGATGAGGCTTTTATCTAAATCATCCAGTGTGTGTTATGCATATGGAAAGGATATGTAAAGAGAAATTGTACTTGTGTGTGCTGAGGGGGAGGGTGCAATTCAAGCCTGAAGACTGATGGGGAAACAAACCCAAAATAGAGCAAGCAGGAGAAAAGTAAACCAACAAAAAAAGCCACTCCAGAAAAAAGAAATCCTACTCCACTTTCTTCCTTTATGGAAACTGCACTGAAAGATGAGGCTGCAGCCTCTTCTCATTCTCCTGCCATCTCCACAGCAGCACTACCTGATTTTATACACTCTTCTGGATTTTTGCCTCATAGACAATAGTCATCTTCTCCCGACATTACAGAAGCACTAAGAAATGAAGACTGCATAAAAACACTGTTGGACAAGAATTGATTTTGGCAGCAGTGTCGGATTAAGTAGTCTGGGCTTCCAGGTGAAGCTTCACAGAAATGGCTGAGCCTGTCTGACAGCCCTGTGCTGCCAAAACTACAAATTATTTTCCTCCCTCCGTTGACTGGTTGATTTTCTGATGGTTTAGCAAACTGATTTGTATCACCGAGGAGTCCAATAAGCATTGGAGCTGATCAAGAAGCAGGGAATACAGAGTAGCCAGGAAGGGTAGAAAATGACTATGTTATATAGTGGCAAAACCCTACTAGTTTAGTAGGTTTTCATATTCTCTGAAAATTCATTTTTCCATTTATCCAGCGAGTTGTGCTTGCACAGCTGTTCTCTGGAGCAACGCTCTGAGCTCAGTCAGGGAAGTGGACAGGGTTAAGGAATAGGGTATTAAAAGTAGCCTTTACTGTCACTTTTCATAATCTACACCAATTTTCCAGTCCAGCTTGGTAGAAACAGTGCTGGCACAACTCTTCAGATGAAGCAGGACAGGAACAAGTGACTATGAGCAACGCTGGTTTAAGCGTTTTGACAGCACTACTGAAATACTCATCAGACTAGGATGGAAAAAACCATCAGCAGGTATGTGAGCAACTGTCCCAAAAAGTGTGTTAAAGTCGGAATAACTCCAAACCAATCTGTCTTCAGTTTTCCATTGGGCTGGTATATAGTATTGTCTCCCTAAGACAAGCCAAGACCTAGAATTTCACTGAACAATGCAATTTGTCCTTAAAGCATGCACAACTTCCAGCTGTACAGCTGCCAACTCTGCAACCACATGTCCTCAATAGAAGGCTCCTCTTAGTCAAGACTCAAAAAACCCATACAAATCTACATTTATTTAGAAGCCAACATGACCTTGATCCAGGCAACCAGCAATAGGACAAGAGGGCACGGGCTTAAGCTCTGCCAGGGGAGGTTTAGCTTAGATATTAGGACGAAATATTTTACAGAGAGAGTAATCAGGCATCTGGATGGTGATGGATTATCCAGCCCTGGATGTTTTTTAAGATGAGACTGGACGTAGCACTCAGTGCCATGATCTGATGATCACAGTGGTGTTGGATCAAGGGTTGGACTTGAGGACCTCTGAGGTCTCTTCCAACCCAGCTGATTCTATGATGTTATTATTTCCAACAGGAAGATGAGAAAACTTAATAACCATTGCAATTTAAAGCAAGGGGTTTTTCTCCAATCTGCACTCTAAGCAATTACAACCATCTTAAAATTAAAACCAGGCTATCTGCAACCTTCACCAAGCAGCATCAACCAGAGTGCTCCTGTGCCATGGCTTTACAACAATAAAGCTGCTCAGCAGCACAGTGTCATCCATGAAGGAGAAATCCGGAGAACAATCTTCTCAACAGCAGCAGAAACAACTCTGGTTACTGTCAAGACAGCTAGGTTTAGCAGAGTTTCTTTTTTTTTGGCAAAAACTGTGTGTTATTTCAGCCAAATGACAAGTGACAGAGACTGTGATAATGCTGATTAAAAATGCTGAAAATTCTGCATCGGCCTTTCTCCTTTTCCTCCCATTCGTGAGATGATGATGATCATTTTTTTAAAAAAAGAAACCTAGATTCCTTTTATCAACTCTCTGGTCTTTTACTATTTAGGCATATGAATTACATTTCCTTTTCTTGCTTTATAAGGCACCATGAGGCTTAATAGCATTGCTCTCTTTCTGCCTCATTTTAGGGCATTGCACTTTGAGGGGGGAGTGGAAGCAGGACACCCTTACACTTCCCCTTGACATCGCTTTTTCATCCAGCCAGATGGACTGCATATACAGCTCCTCTTAACTAGGCATGAACTGGCTTCAGATAAAAACTGAGCATTAGGAGTGCTATGGAAATCTTTCTGAGAAGTCTAAGAAAAGGAAAATAACTGTGTGCACACCTATCCCACTCTTAGGTGATACAGAGTCTGAGAAATTATTGGACACCATGGATAATTATAAAATGGAATCAGCACTTACTTGTTCTTCAACTTGTCTTGCAGTCTCTGCTATAATTTATAGATCACCCAAACCATAAAAATAAACATAAAACCATTGGGTTTTTTTTTCTTTTTCAGTTGGTAAGAGACTCATAGCAATACAGTGCAAGCAAGAATGAGCCTGAAGGAAAAACAAAGATAAGCCATCTCAATCAACAAGATCAAGATACATGTGGACAGTTTTGGAGTCATGTTGCATCTCTGCTGATATAAATCTATTCATATAGACAAGATGCACTCTCAGCTTCACTAAGGCCCCATGCACCCTACAATCTGCTTACCACCAACCCCATGGCATTGTCCCAGCACACATCATGCCTACATTTATCTGCTCTAAGCAGCAGGCACTCAAGGAGACGTGGCCCAAATTATGGTGATTACACATAGTATTAAAACCACTTCTGACAACATACAAAAAATAAAAATAAACTGTCTCAAGTCCTTATTTTTAAGCAAGAAACTGGGAAAGCTATTTTCTAACACATTCTAATTTTCTTCAATATTCAGGAACATAACATATGGAAAATTAACTAAGAAACACTGTTCTTGTCAACTTTTTATATTACTGCTTCTTTTCATCACCTGCAAAGCGCAGCAGAAGTAACTAGAAATCCAGAGATTTACATTTTCTCACTCTCGTCACTGTACTTTTACAGTCATCAGCTTCACTGAAATAATGACTAAGTAGCACAATAAATAAAGCCAACTATAAATAAAGCATAGGCCTCTCCCTCAGTGAAAGTTATGTAAAAAACTGGAGTCTTGTTTTCCAGAGGCTGCCCACAAAAACTTGATTGCACACTCAAATTATAGCTTAAGAGCTGCCTCTAACGTGAGTTCCACGTGCAAAAAAAAACCTCAGAGCAACTCTGCACTGAGCATGATGGTACTTTTAATGAGCAGTACCCGCTCCTTCGGGGGAAAATAGAGAATAAAGCCTGAATTAACAAAATTCATCACTTTTTAGCACAGCTGCACCACCCTGTGAACAGAAGTGCCACTCAGCCGGGGCTTACAGATGCAGGGCTGCTCATGGGCAGCTGGGAAAGCACATAGAGGGGCACATCCCATCCCTGCTGGTCTTAGTGCCAATCCCCAGGGTGCAAGGGAAGAGCAGAGACAGCCACTCTCACACTGTTTCATGACATGACTGCTCTCAGGTTGTGGCTCAGCGAGACACCCAGACCACTGCAATGGGGTGTTGCCCCAGAAGGGGGGCTTTTCCTGCACCCACTTCCTCTCTTGCTTCTTCAAGTTCCAAACCGAGCAGAAAACTCAACTCTGCGAAACGGAAGCGGGTGCTTTGCAACAACTTAGGTTGGATTGGCTTTGTAGAACGGACACCAGAACCTGCTCCGGAAAGGAAGCGGGACTGGGCTGAAGAGAAAGGGTTAACACACCAGAAATGGGAGAGGAGGGCAGGGAGCTGGACCACCTCTTAGCAGCATCAGGCCATGAGGTTTCTCCCAGCCACATGGCTGAGTCACAGCCTCACTCAAACAAGGCTGGCTCAACACGACTAACTCAAAGGTGGCCATGACAACTCCACTGTGAAGATATGCCTTACATTTATCTTTGCAAAGGATGTTGCCTTCTAAAACTGGGCCATCAAAGAAGTTTCTGCCCTTCCCAGAAACTTCTGGCTCCTCATTCTTCCTCTAATACCTGCCCCTTGCCTTTTATAATACTAATATAATTGTTTGGGTGGGATCACCTATGGACACTGAAATGACCACGGGCAAGTTCTGGTGCAGGGCAAAGGAGAGAGAAGAGCTTTTGCTTGTGAAGCATTTTGGTGACCTAGTGAGCCACCCAGCCCACAACGCCACATCTCTGAGGGCACTTAGCCCAGGGTAAGAGCTAATGGCCAGGAGGCCTTCAGTCTGGCTTGTCTGCTCAGTGAGCATCTTGCAGGGGACCTCCTATTAACAGTGTTGCAGAGGGTCCAAGCCCAAACAGGAACAGAAGACAGAAGAGGACAACTGACTGACTCCAGATGCTTTTCCTTGGCAGCCTAGGGTACCAAAATAAAAATAATTGAAAAAAACCAAAACCAACAAACAACAGCAACAAAAACCCCAAACCAAACAAACAAAAATAACAGAAAACCCCCCAAAACCCCACCAAAACAAAACAAACAACCCAAAAAAACCCAAACCCCCCACCTTCTTAAGGTTCTGAGGAAGTAGTTGGTCTGTCAGCTTGGTGTGCTGACATAGCAAGGAGTGACAGACCCTGAAGAGGGGGAACAGGCTGAGTAGCTTGAAGTCAGCTGAGAAAGGAAAGCAGCAGCACCGTGGCAGGCTTAGGTTGCTGAGCCTGTGTGTGTTTGCTCCTCTCATTAAATCCCAAGCCCTGTTAACCAGGCACTCATCAGCCAGTGATGCGCAGTGCAAAAGCAGAAGGGAATGTACAACGTAGCACAGACGTCCTTGTTTTACAACTCCCTTTGCAAAACCAGGCTTGGAAAAACCCGACCCACTGAAACCCTCAGGAGCTGCAGAATGTCCAGGCTGCTGAACAGGAAAGACTGCAGCGAGTCCTGAGTTTTCATCAACACGTAAATCTGCTGGAAACTCTTCCAGTCTGAGCCTTTGTCCAGCGTCCAAACGGGAGAGTATTTCTCCCCACAGGCAGAAACACTGATAAACAGATTAGACAGGCAGATCCATCAATGCATCTCTGACGACACATTACATCAGCCAAAAAGAAAAGTTTTAAATCCCTCCAAATGCAAGCCACTTACAAAATAAAATTTTTTAAAAAACCCTAAAAGAGGCAATAAACTCTGCCCATACGTCCACTTTACAAGCCTTCTGTGTGGTTTGAAAACTTATACCTTCAGACAGGCATTTTTACTAGGGTGCAATTTGCTCAGCAGTTCTTTCAACAGTGGTGCTGCCTTAAGTAGTTTCCCTCCCAAACAGTTATTTTTAATCCAGAGCAGTCTGCTACAACTTGGCTCATCCCAGAGCTAACAAAACAGGGGTACAAATCCATCTGAGGGGTGAGGAGGACACTTGCTTTAGCCTTGGTGAAGCTAAGAGGAATGCTTCTAAAAAATGTGAATATTCCCTGTCTGTTTCAATAGAAAATAAACTGTTTTGGTTTAAATACCTTCTGCAGTGAAGTTAAACCATTTAACCTAAATAAAGTCATGAAAGAATAAACCATGGGGGCAGTGACTTTTAATTTGCTTCTGTTATGATCTTTATAGGCACATGTGAGCCTGCCCATTCAGTATATTTTTTAATTACTATAGTAACTGTGTACATGCGTTTACATCAACTTAAACTTGCCTTTGCTTTTAATTTGGTCCCTAAACAATAAATATTATATGAACATAACACAAGTTGACAATTTTGATAACTAGAAGCATTTTTTAAAGTGCCATAACATGTGATGTGTACCACAGACCACATCACTGTAAAAAAACCAAAGACCATAACCACAAAATGCTGAAGATGAAACCACGAGCTATTGGAAATCCAGTGCATAGCTGAGTTAGGCAATAAGGATTCATAGTCCAATAAATCACTGGCCACATAATAGGCAGGGAATAGTTAGAGCATGCTTTTCCATGGCCCAATCTATGGACTACTGGATTCTAGAAAGGAGCTGATTTTTTCCCCTGTGGAAAACCCCCAGTATATCTTGTATGGGACCCCTAGAGACCATTTGTGTGCCATTTCCAAGACCACTTACTACTTTTGCTTTGCCTCCTAACACTATTTACTTCCTTGAATCCAAGGAAACATGAGCACATTTGTGAGGGGATTTGGACTGATTTCAGCAATTTACTATTGAAGTCTGGCCCACGAGACTGAACACCACCAACAAATAGGAAATCTACTTTCAGAGCATTTTCTTTCTCACAGGAAGGGACGTGGATGCTGTTGATTTCTTCATGTGTACTAGAGGCTGACATTGACTGCAAAGCACTAAAACTCTTATTTGGAAGCAAAAGCCTACTGTTAGAACATAATTCAACAGTGCAACAATCCACTTGACACTTTCCTGTTACACCCTCCACATTAAGCCAATGGACACTTCCTCAGGACTACGGTCCTGAATTTTACTAATGGTGAATTTTGGTAAGGTGTTCTGGTAAAGATTTCAGAGGTCACCTTTCAATTTCATGTCAAAAACCCCACTGTTATTTGAAAAACCCCAGCCAGGATAAAGAAAAAAAATGAAAAAAATGAAAATAAAGTAAAGTACTTTTTATGTGTGGGTTTTATTCACATGTTCCCAGTAATGTGAAATTTAAAACATAGTTTTTACATGACATCACTTATATATCAGTCTTTAAATATATTACCGATGGTTTATCAAAATTCCAATGGGTAGAGAAGAAACTAGGACCACAGTGTCCCCAAACTTTACAGCACAGGGGCTACTTGTCACTTCCTACTTTGCTCCCCACCAGTCCCATGGTAGGGGAAATTAAAAAAGAAATATTCTCAATGATAATTAATATACTATCCTACAAGCCCAGAACTCTTCAGATATTTAATTTTATATAATTTTAGAAGTTGTATACAGAAATACTTCAGGCACTCAGAAGATGAGCAAGAATTCACCCCACAGGGAAGGAATGTCAGAGTTTAAGCAGAACACTTACTCTGTGCCACTTTCAACCATTTGCGTTAGGAGGAAAATGCCATCCAGGTTGATAAATTCTTGTGCAAATGTAACATCCCGTGAGTAGCTGGCTAAGTCTTTCAGTGCTTCTAACTTTGCATCCATACTAGAAGACTGGATCCTCTCATGGAGCTGCTGTGCATTTTGAGCCTAGGAGAAACAATAAAAAAGCTTTCATTACAATGAAAAATCATGAATAAAGCATTGGTGGAAGCCACATTTAATCTTAATGGTACTTAACGCTTCCATGCCCAGAAAATATCAAGTAGCTCAAATATAAATTACTTTTATTTATAAAAGTATATTACCTGTGTGTTACTCCATTATTACCTATAAGTATTTGGACTTTTGCAGAATCATTAGCTGAGCAATGCACAGACAGCCCCTTGTCTCAGGCAAAATGTAAGCATTACAAAAGGCAGCCTTTGGCTTGAGGAGCGTGTGTCGCATCAATAAACGCAGAAATTAAAACAAAACAAACTGCATCAGACAATCCCCATATAATAACAAAGTCACTTTTTTGCCTGACTATGCTTACTCAGTTTACACACTTTTCATGACCTTTAACAGCAAGGGCCATATACTGTCCTAATCGGATTATATAGATAGAGACCATCCTCTGGCCTCCTGCTCCTTCCTCTCCTCTTCTTTTGTTCACAGCCAGTTCAAAAACTCACTTACTGGCTTAACAAGGAGCACAGGAGTAATTACTTTCCACATAATACTATGACATTATCTCTCATGCATCTTTCTGTAAGTTCAATATCCTCATATGTTAGGCTATTCTGCCCATTAATGTTTCCAATAGCAGCTGAGATAGTGAAACTCAAAATAGACATTGATGACAAAAAGCTAAAGAACTACTTAAATAATGCATATTAATGCATATTAAATTGTCTCTCTCTTTAGCCATACAAATACTTTAAAATACATTACGTGTTTTCAATTTGATGCTTTCACTTACCTGAACAGAATATTCAAAAGCTTCAGTTAATAGTCAGCTAGATGATACTTTTTTTAGAAAAATAATCCTCCTCACTATATATAGATACTTGCAAAATGTTATTTCCTAGAATTCATTTCTTACCTGCACCAAATGAAAGGTGAATGAATGAGAGGCTATGTGTCATTAGGAAAACAAATTAAATGTAAATTCTGCTGGGAGTTATTTTGTCTGAGATGATACTTATTCTTTCTCAGCTGGAGAAGAAATATAGAAAAAAAGACTGTGCTGACAGGTAATTCCTTTTCTGTTCAAGTAATGAATATACTATTCACAGGAATGGTCATCTCTGTAAATCAAGATTCTGGGATAGCAGTCATTTTTAGTGCAAGTGAACATTTAAACAAGGAGCCTAGGAAAAAAAAAAATCAGTGCTGTTACAGATGCAGCTTCCCAGCTGCGTAACTCTGATTGCTTCAAAACCATTAATAAGTTAAATGCCCCAGTGTCCTCCAATATCAGTAAAGTTTTTGACTTCCCATTTTTACATGGACAAATGAATGCATGGTCTCCGGTCAGCATTTGGCCAGAACCTATTTGGTAAGGAGTGTGTATGGGGAGGAAATACTTTCTAGTCAGTATAACTGTGGTTAATGTCTTCAGTTAAGACAGTTTTGAAAAGAAATGGAGTATTTTTAGTCCTGAGCTTTTTTATGCCAGAAGTATAGGGTGACGCAGCCATAGTACATACATTACCCGTAAAAAGGCAGAATTCTGCTACTCTAAGTTAAAAAAATGGATTTGAATTGTAATGGGGAAACAAAGGCTTATGGAGTGTCTCTGTAATGACAATGTCTATCCAAATGGTACGGAAAGAATATTTCTCAAGCTTAAGCAGGTGGTAGGGTAAACCATCCTCCAAAGCCCATGGAAAAAGTAAAAATAGACACCACTAACTTTCAACTTCCAGGATAACCACAGAATATCGCCTCCATTCCTTTCCCTTCATCACATGGGGTAAAGGAAGTTTTGCTAAAGTACTCTTTTATAATCATCTACAAAAACTCAGAGCAACCACTAGTATTACCTGAACCAGAATTTCAACAGCCAACTCCAACCTTACCAAACCCCCTCCTTCATGGACCTGTTTCTTACTCCAGACTACCCTCTATAACAACCCAGGAAGACTCAGAGATGCAAAGCACCCTCAAAGCCTGCCTGTTTCTCAGAGTACACGCAAAGTCTGAATTCCTGCCCACCTCACAAAAGAAACACTCTGAGAAGTCTTCAGTACTGCCATGGCAGCGGCATTCCCCCGACTTTGAAAATGGTTGCTCAAATTTAACCTTAAGCTCATTAAGATTTGTGCACATGCCTTCTACCTGCCATGGTTCTGGGAAGTTTCCACCCCCCACTATCTGCCTGCTGAAGGACACAGCTCTTCCAGCTTTCCATGGGAATCTGGTTCTCTAAAAGCTCCCAGACCCAGTGAAAATGGAACAAATAGAAAAGATGACCAGAACAATTGGTTCAGTGTGACTGAGTGGCTCTCCTGAGCTGCTCAACCACTAAATCTGAGTGGGCAAACCTGGGGCAGCAGAGCTCTCACCAAATAGGTGGGGACTGTAGTTGTCTGTGTAGCACAACAGCAAGCAAGAAAAACATGGGAGTAGAGCCAGGAGAACATTCTCCTCCAAGCCCCTTCCCATCACACCAAAACTGCTGTGTAAACAATGCCAATGTCTTCATACACACTGACAACCTGTGGTTCACCATTCCTGGCCCGCACCTGGGGCCGGTGAACTGCAGCTGCCAGTCCAGCGAGACCTCCATCACACATGTATGGATACCAAGCATGGAGAGAGCCAACCCTGTGCTCACCAAAACCGAGAGCACCAGCACAGGGATGTGCATTAACAGCTCACCTACAGAGCACAACAGCAGCATGAGTGGCACCGACCTATCGACAGAGATACTTTAATCCTCTTTCCTCTGCAGTCAGTGAGAGCTTTGAAATCCACCAGAATAAAACCAAAATATTACCTCAGCTCAGAGACAGCTTAGTACCCTCCACAGAGCACAAAAATTCATGCTCCAGAAGTGGTCCAGCCCTGTTTTAAGCACATAAAAATGCACTTACTATCATCATAGGCTTTATCTGACTATGCCGATGTTCCATCAGTAAAGTTGACACACAGCTGTAGTTTTCTTACATTAAACAAGTTTTGCAAGACAGTGCATCCAATAAACCTTGCTCCTTCTACTACAGGAAGAAAAAAGAACAGACAACGGCAGAGGAAATCTTGATTAAAGGGGCAAACAAATCTTTGTCTTAGCAAGTGTGCCTGTCTGTGTCTCACTGGAAACACGGACAAAAGTCATGATGACTGCTGTCATCCCAAATACCTGATGGGTGAAAATACTGCTTTGGTGAACACCATGCAGTTCTCACAAGCCTCCCAGTTCCTGTTGCCATAGCACTCATACGCGCTTATGGAATGTACAGCTCATTTATGACTGCATTAAAAAATGAAACCCAGATGAAATATGCTCCGTGTGTTTATCAGAGAGCTATTTTAATGATTTACAAACCATCAGTGAATGGACAGAGAACACAGCTCATTAAAGTAATAGCAGAGCTGGCTGCCATGTCTGTACCCTTACTGGAATATCATTCAGGTAAGGATAAATATATTTTTATGCATATATATATGCATATATTCTGCAATTGAGAATCATTAAAGCGAATTAACAGAAATGCAAGTATAAGTAAGGCAGAATTAACTGCTCTCCTGTTTAGAAAGGAAGGAAAATGGGAAGCTTGTAAAACCTGCCCTGTTGAAGCCCCAACATTTCAAAAGGCTGTCAAATGGCCTCAGACACGTATCTAGTCCAGTCTTAAATGACTTGCTCCAAGGACATCCGGAAAGGTTGCCCACAGGGAGTAGCAGTGCTTAAAAGGAGAAGCTTGATGAGATTGTCAGCTTAAAGAGAAAACTCATGACCTAAATCCAGGATGTGACTTGCTTAGAGACTCAAATAGCCATTTGGAGGTTAAGAATCCCAAGATCATCCTAGCAAGGGATTCTACCAATTACATTATCAATTCCTTGCCATCAAATACTCTGTGCACACTTTGAAAGCAACTTATTAACCAGACATATGCAGGGTTGTACGGAATACAGAACACAGCAAGTAAGGACAGGAAGGAGGTCACAGATCCAAATATAACCACTATCAAACATGAATGTGCTATGGAAGAAATTTGGGCCCTTGATTTAAATTGCTGGTTTGCCATTACGCGATCAGTTGTCTTCTTTACCCTTTACAAAACACAAATAAAACAAGAATATTATGATCTTCCCTGTAGACAGATTCTTGTCACATTAGTCAATATTCTCCTTGAAAAAGCACATACAGACCATCAGTAACTACCAAACACAGTTTTGTACTAACCAAAAAGATGCATTTCTGTGGTTTTAATTGAAATTGCTCAGTGTTGAAACACCACGGTAGTTCAAAGTGCTGCCTTTTCCTGGATTGTTATTGCTGTTTCACCTCCAACTGTGTGTATGCCAGAGAGCAACAGAGGAGTGGACACATTACATAATCATCATTGTACACACACCAGATTCAACAGACACACCAAAGCTGACTGGCCTCTGATGCCAGGTAGGCAATGAGATTCCATTTAAATAGTACATACATTAATTGTTAACACTTCTTTACATGAATACTGAAGCACAGCCTCTAAGGCCCTGTACAGACACAACACATAGAGCAGTCCTATGGAATCACTATAGGCGATTATGGAAGTAGAAACACTGAGATGGTCACGTCTGGAGTCATGTAGTAAATCAATGACAAAAGCATTACAGATGGACAACCACATGTATTATGTAAATATGCCTAAAATAAGTTCATGCAATCAGTAGCCACTTCTCAATGGTTATAAGCATCTTTTTCCTCCTGTTGCATTTGAAACAATCCTTTTTGCTTACTATTCAAAACCTGCCTTTGGAAACCTGAAAAAATGAAATTCAGCTTTTATCTATAAAAAGGCAAAACCTGACTCCACTTCTCAAATCATTGTCTTGTACTATAAGCAGACATATATAAAAGTGGCTTATAGACCTCCATGGTCAGTGCTCCTGGTATAAGGCTCACTTAACAACTAATTCACCACTACATGATAAAGATAATCACAACCATAAGCTAGAACTGCAAAATTTTATGCATTTACAGAACTTCAAGAAAATAATAAGGCAGTTGTATTATTATTAATAATAATATTAATATTCTATATTATAGACCTGATCCTCAAACTTATACTTAAAGATAGAGGATTCAGATTTATAAGCAGAAATAGGTTTAAAAACCCTCTACACTTCCTTGTCTTTTTACATCATATATAAATAAAAAAACACATTCCTCGTATCTGTAGAGGCATTCAGAGAAAACACTACGATGACTGTTATTGAACAGCCCTATTTACGTGATTGTTTATGCTACAAATGCTGATACATCTGCCTACAAACAACTTACAGCTTTGAGAGCCCAACTGATCTCTGACCCAGGGATCAAGGAAACACATGAGACCAAAAGCAAATGACCAGACCCCATAAAACCCCATATCAGAAAAGGCCACACCTTGACTCAGCGTTTAAGGCATCTACTCAGTGAGCAAAGCATGTCTGGCAAGTGCCAAGAAGCTACTTTTAAATAAACAGTGAGCGTTCAAATAATCAGTTCTATTTGAAAACCATTAAACTAAAACCAACCAACCAATCAAAAAACAAACAAAAACACCCCCCAAAAAAAACAAAAAAAGGGCCACTTCCTTCAATTTAATTTTCCCAGTATTTCAGCATCTTATTTAATAACACTTGTCATTTGAAGAAGGATTTGCAGGATCTGATTGAGGGAATCCTGCAGTTGCACACACTAAAAAGGCTGGACTGTGCTCACCGCATTGCAGGACACAAAAGCCCTTTCGGATCAGTGTCCCACTCGGGAGCAATTAAAAGCTCATTTATACACCTCCCCACCATGCACTGGAAAATGGGTATCACAAAACAGACAACAGCAATAGGGCACTTCTGCTGTCACGTATGTTCAATCACAAAGAAATGCTGCATCAGAAACTTTCCACCAGTCCCTCCAGAAATGCAAACGGACAAAGGGGGGGAAACAGACCACAGAAAACTGCAGAAACACACAATTGCTCAAAGAATGGGTAAGAAAGATGATAGGAGAGGTTAAAATAAGTAAGAAAGATGATATAGGAAGAAGGATAATATGAGAGAAATTCAATCTGTACTCGAGTTACCTAGGAAACTGCCTGTGTGGTGAGCGGTTTATAGAGGGGGAAAAAATAGCATTGTTTAGAAAAAAACAGCCTCTCAGAGAATGGCACAAACTTAGCAAACAGACCTACAGAAACAAAGCAGCAGTTCAAATTCCCACCAAGCCTAAGGACTGGCGTTTGCAGACTTTTAACTCAAAGAAATTTGAAATAGGCACGTTGTAAATCTCTCAAGGCAAGCATTTATAATGGATTTAGCAGCACACCATAACTGCAGTTTCGCCCTTGCAATATTAACAATGGTTTTCATTAAAAGATCCCTGAATACACACAGAAAATAATCTAAATTTGAGATTAAAAAAGAGAAAGTATTTAACATTTAGATTTGAGGAGTCAGATTTCAAGTTCCAATTTCAAAAAACCAACCCAAAAAATGCTAGTTTTTTACTTCTAGATAAAACTACCTTTCTTTCCTCTGTTCTTCTAATCTTTAATAGCACTTACTCTGGATACATAAGCAATCCAAAAATTTGAGGCTAATGACAACAGGACTCAAATAGATCGTATCTCATCCTTCTCACCCAATTTCCTTGACTCAGGCCACGCAACTGTGAATGGGTACACACAGATTACTGCCCGTCATGGTAATAAGCTGCATAAAAATTAAGCATTAGAAAAGCATTTTAAGTTCATGCAGCTTTTAGAACTGGTCAACACGAGTCCTCTCAGCTCTTCAAGGGAAAAAAAGTTTCCTCAAAAGACTTGTGAAGTTCAGGACAGATTTTTTTTGCCCACAACAGGCAGGCAGTAGGCAGCTCAGGCCTCCCTGAAACTACATGGACCCATCCCAAATAGTGCATAAATCATATATGGCTTATCTTAACTTCTCTTAATCTTTCTCTCCTTTCCTCGTTCCTCCACCTTTTCATAAAGCATTTTTATTGGTATGATTTTCTTTTTCTAGGGGAAGGGGAAGGATAATTTCAGCTTTATACTGTTCTAGGATAGAAAAAACAGGGGGCAGAGGCAAAGGGAATCCAGAAGCTTAATATTTTCACATGATGAGAAAAACATTTCCCACCCAGTACCAACAGCTAGGAAAGCATCTTCCCCATTTTGCAGGAGTGTATCACGCAGCCTGTTCTTCACATTATCTCTTCCAACTACTGTTGCTCTCGTACAGAATTTCAGAGGAAAAATGGAAACAGATGGCCTGTTAGCTTTCCAGGGAAAACAACAAGCACTGTGTGGGTCACCAGTCTAAAAACCACAGCTTGGAAGTCTTTAATCTCTGTTTTAGGTACTGCTATGATGTCCACTTTGGCAATACCTTAAAAAGCAAAGAGACTATTGTAGGGTGGGAACATGCAGACCTTCATTTTGTATCTATTGAAAGAATACAAATACTCTCTAATTTGACAAAAGCCAACCTGCTTTTTTCAAAACCTCCTTCCATGCTACCTTTCTGACTTTGGGAAAAAGTTTAAAAAAACTTTTAAAAAACATCAGGAAGTTTGAAAATAAGCATTAGTTCAGGGATAAATATCAATACTGATGACTAGAGAGTAGACCAGCCTTCTGTCTTAAAACAGGATGGCTGAGTCACTCGTAACTGCAGGCCAGTGCCAGAGTGGTCCATAATTTGGTAGGTAACAGGCAACATCTCAATATCTTATGAGTTCCTGCCTTGGTTAACTGATCCTAAGGCAAATCCCCAAAGAAACAGACTGAGCAGATCACAGCTCTATGCAAAACCACCCCTTCCCACCCAGAGGTAGTAGCAGAAAGTCTTATTCATCCAAAATTTGTCCTTTGTGTTTGTAGGTCACATTTCTAATTGCTTGACCAAAGTGACCATGAATACAGCCAGGCAGCCATTTCCACAGATCAGTGGCAGGACAGCATCTCTTCAGTTTTGTACAGTTGTGGATTTTGAGACAGGGGAGTATTCCAGGAGTCATCTCATGGGGTTAACCCATGCTGTGGCTACACAAAAAGAATGATACCATTTGGACCACGGAGGTTCTTGATGAACCATAGATGTTATTTTGATTCCTTGAGATCCTAAGACTGGGCAGTACTGGAGAGGATATTTGTTCCCTAAAAAGTCCCAAAGGTTAGAAGGAGCTGGTGCTGGGGTGGTCTCTTATGAAGCTCCACCAGCAAGTGGCTTCCCCATGTACAAGGCTGTTCTGGTGACATATGCCAAACAAACTGGAGTCACACAGACTCTGACAGAGCTATGGTCTTAAACTGCTCTTTATTTTTATGATTATAAAACTCTGTATATAAGGACCACTGAAAGAGATAATGAAGAATAATGTAGATCTCATCTTTGTCCAGTTGGATGCTGGGAAGTGCTTTCTGTTAAGAAGCTACTGGGCCACAGAGTTTGGTCTTAATCATGCTTTGAATCTGCAGAAGTTAGAACACCACCACGAAGAAGTAAACCATTTTAATGGAACATGACAGTTGTCAGCAAGGAAATGGGATTGCTGCTGCCTTAGCCATACATCTTCTGGGACTAATAGTGGCTTTCAGCACGTGGCACAACTACTGCCCAACTCAGCAGGAAAACAGACCATGGAAAGGCAACCAGCAACTCCGCCGTGCTTTTTGGGAGCCGGGAAGGAGATAGTGTTGAAAATAAATATATAACAAAACTGTAAAATCTCAACGTTACAGCTGCTACTCATTCAACACAAACCCTGAGAGCAGGAAAGGTCTGACCTGAGACTGCTAACAGAGCTCTCTATAATTCAAATCCCTGCCCTTCCTCTTGGCTTCCTGGCTTTGAGCTCTGGGGCAAAGGAGCAACTTGAGTGAGGCTGCAATGTCAGCAGGGAAGCAGAGGAGTCTTGGACATGAAAGCTGTTCCCAGTGGAAGAGAAATGAGACACAAAAAAGCACCGAGTTGTGCCAACCCTGTCACCAAATGTCACTCAGAGATATCACCCCTGCTTCAATGACCTTTGCAGGAGGATTGTGGGGCACACTGCAGATAAAGCTTAAAAATACATACATTAGTTCACAATGATTTACTAATCAAATTTTCAATTTGAAGGAAGAGAAAAACAGAACAGTAACTCACTGGAGATGTTGTTAGTCGAAGGATGGCTCCATTTTTTATTTCATTACGATTCTGAAAGAGAAAAATCCAAAGATTTTATGTAAGACGCATAAAAAGATGAAACATGCATTGAGCAGGATGTCACACTGAACATGCAACAGTACTTTCCCCTGTCTGCATGCAGAAATTTCCCTCTTTAATATGTAGGTTAACATGTATACAGTCTTTTCCTCACTGACACATATAACATTAGCTTCAAGAAATAGATGGCTGTTGACATGATACTTAGCAAATCTGAACCCTTTCAAAAATGACTTCATGTTTTTCAAAGTTTAGCTTCCATTGGCAACATCTAAATATTTCTTTGAAATATACTGTCCATGGTGCCTGGCTCTGGTATTGCACATATTTGAGGAGTTCGTAAGTTTGCTGAAACCTGTCATTAAACATCTGCAGGATTCAGAACTTCTCCCACTGGCTCTCCATTTTCTGTAACAAGAACGTGCTGACTTAAACCACTAGAACCTACCCACTGAGCCCTGGCACCACAACTTTGTATTCTCCCTTGAATTAAAAGAAAAAACATCACTTTTAGCAATAAGCAGAGTTCAAACTTGCCGTAAGTCCTTCTCCTTACCCAGCTGGCAGAAAGTGGGGGCATTAAACATTTTCTTTAGGTTAAACTCACATAACGTGTTCAATTAAACGGAAGTTATGAGTAGATGTAAAAGCTGCCATTGTGTGAGCTATAGTGTACACTTATGGTATGCTTTTAACTTCGTGGTCAAAGCCCATGTGCATGGTCTTCTCCTGTGGTAAGCATAGGAGAGCCTCTCCCCCTTCAACATTCAACCTCCTGTTCACTGCAGGAGAATAAGGTATGTGGCACAATGGACATACTAACAGGTACTGACTGTGTGCAGTCACAACGTCAGTCATGGTTCAGTAGCTTGGTCATGAGCCAACACCCTAACTTGTCAAAGGAATTGGAGGAATCCCTAACAGTGTGAAAGAGAAGAGCTAATTTTGTACTGAAGACAACTCTGTAGGCTTTCTGCAGCTTGGTGTTTAGCCAAAAAATCCAACCTCAATAAGGTGTATTTTCACTCAAGCATTTCCCCCCAAATTTATTTCATTCTTCTTCTTCCCGTTCTGATACATGTCAAATCCAAAATGCAAAAAACCCAGATAAATCTTGCCTGAAACCAGGTCAAGCAGTCCCAAAATAAAACTCCAGTATACTGTCTCTTTATGGGTATCCAAGTTGTCTGTGGGATTGGTTCTAGCTACTCTCCACCCACAAAGACTTCTTCATGCTAACTGAAATAATTGAAGTGCCAGACAACACAGGGGGTACAAGGGAGAAGCTTCCTTACAGCATCTTTGCCTGTCGGCGCAGCTAACTCATCTCAGCCCTAAGCAGTGTCTAATGCCAGAACAGCCTCAGGGAGCCCAGCCAGGCTGCACTCAAAGAGAGGGGCAAAGAAGGGCGAGCAGCTAAATACAGGGTGACTTCCCGCAGCACTAACAAAGTGCCACATTTTTGCCTCTTGTAGTAAAACAGCAGCAGACCCAGCTCCGTTTCATCATGTCAGAGGAATCCGTGTGAAGTGGCAGCAGCGCGTTTGTGCGGTTCAATCGCAGGCAGTGTTGAAACAAACTCACTTCACATACAGCTGGCGCTGGCTTGAACTGTTACCACCCTCTGGATTTGTGGAACTCAGTAAAAGGAATTGCTTTAGGACAGGCAGTCAGCCTAAATCTACCTCCACCAAGACCAAGCCACTGGACCTCAGGTGCGTTAGGCACGTGCACACACACATACATGGGGTTCCACCAGCTTCACGTGGAAGGCAGCAAATCCCAGCATGCAACAACACGAAAATCAGGGAATCAGACAACACTTGAACAACTTCAGCTGTGCCAATCACATCCAGAAATTAAAGTTCACTGACATCTTTATGAAAACATTTCAGCTAACAAGTAAATAGACTGTTCTTAAACACGGAAGCTTATTTTTTGCAGCAGCAAAACTTTGGGCTTATAGTTTCTCATGTTTCCTTCTGCAAATAACATGAACTACCAAATCTAGTGTACAAATGAGGTTTTTGGTTTAGCAAGTTAAGTCACTTCATCTGGGCCACAATAAAAATCACTTCAAACACTCAGACCACTGCAAACAAGAGGTACTGAGCACACAGTAAGGAGACTACACAGTGGTCTCTGGAGACCTGAGGAGTTTGCTGAACAGCTGAGTCCTCCTGCCTTCCACCTGTGTGCTTCCTATTCCACCTGGCACCAGCTCTGGCACTGGACAGACCTGTTTGTGGGCGAGTATCACTAACCTGGCAGAAATGAACTCCAGCAGGAAAGGCAAGAGAGTTTTCTGTCAGGTCGATAGACACCAACAAGCTTTGCAAGGGTTCAGCAAAAGCACAAACCCAAGAAAGATGGTGGAACCACATCTTCGGGAGCAGAGAAGCAGTTGATGGAAAGAGAAGAGTGGAAGCATGAGGAGGAATTATACCTCCCCTTTTTGGGAGCAGCAAGATGTCAGCCACAGCCTGATTCACATTATTTCACAGTTTCTTCAGCGGAAATCATGCTCCCCAGTTTGTTCAATTACAAGAGTTTTGTCACAAGCTGAAACCCTAACTTACAAAAACTTGGTCTTAACCTGATATCCTCACTACAGTGTAAATCATGCCGATTGAAAAATATACCTCTAATTAAAGAAGTACGCTTTTAAATTGCCTAGAATGAATCTACAACCAAGCGAGCAAGGAAAAATATCTTGTTAAAAACATACTTTTTCTTTATAGTCATAGGAATTTCAAAAAAAGTGGAAAAAGGGAAGCCAACAACCTGGTCAAAGTTCAGATACCACATACAGATAAACAAGAGAAGTACTATTTTCCAGAGTGACCCGTGTCAGCAGGTTGTATATAAAACAGCAGAAGAAAAAGAACACACAGAGTGCTTAAAAGCACCATTGGATGTTTTCTTTGGAGTCCTTCTGTTTAATCATCAAGACAAGTCTGAAACACCAAAGCTTTCAGACTCCAAGGTACAATGTTTGTGAGAGCCCCCAAACCTTTCATCGCATCTGGCTCAGAGCAAGGTGCCTACATCTGCCCTTTACCTGCTACCACAACAGATAGAGAGCTCATCTTCAACTCCTGATTTAGACAAAGGCCTAAGGAAAACTGCCCAAGCCTTCCCTCTGAAAGTATTCAGAGTATCAAGTCTCTAACATAGCAAGCTAGCCAAAATTTGAAAAGGGTTAGCTGTTATCCAATAAAAAAAAAATACAGTTTTGTTTATCCATTCTAAACAATGGCTTAAGCACATACTGAGAAACAGCGTGTAAGTGCACAATTAAGCCAAGTGGATTTCCCACATTAACTGTGCGATGCAGTAGCCAGCATGTCAGTTAATTTCAATTGCAACATTTACACATAGTTAATCTGCTTAGTTTTAGGGCGAATATCCTGTGGATTTCTTTTTCAGGGTAACAGAACATCATTACAGCAGCCCAGCTTTGGCAATCATACTTATAAGCATCACTGCTATTCAGGACAGGACTCACTGCCACCTGTGGTGGAAAAAACCCCACAAACGAGATAAAAACAAACAAACAAACCCTCTTCCAAGATATTTCTTCTCAAGTGTGCATGAGGTTTGTAGATATTGTTCATGCTGTTGTCTTAGGAAAGCTTAATCCTGAGCAGTGAAGCAACTAGTGAAATGGTACTACCCAAAATATCCCTAAAATACTCCATAACAACAAAAGAATTTGTTATAAATGTTACCTATAACTAAAACAGCAGTTATATTATGGGTACAAATAAGCCCCACTTGCAATATTCTATCTAGAAAGATAAAGTATACCAAAGGATCATTTTATTCTAATTGAGTAGGCAATACTTCCAAGGTGAGTTTTTAACCTGACGGGCAAATACTACCATGAAGACATACAAAGAGTGGAACACAACAGGAAGCAGCGGACAGTTCATCCCGTGTTCACATCTCAGGACTCTCTGCCTTCTCATTTCACCAGCTGGAGCAACATGAACGTACTTGACTATAAACACTTCAGAAGGGGCAGGCAAGGAGAGAGAGGTGGTGGGATATGTTGGGGAGTGTTTTGACTGTCTAGAGCTTAGTGATGATGACAATAGGGTTGAGTGTTTTTATGGGTAAGAATCAGGGGGAAGGCGAATGAGGAAAAATTTCTTCACAGAAAGGGTTGCCAAGGACTGGAACAGTGGTTGAGCCACTATCCCTGGAGGCATTTAGAAGATGGATAGATGTGGCACTTGGGGACACAATTTAGTGTTGGACTTGGCAGTGTTAGGTTAATGGTTGGACTGGAAGACCTTAGAGGCCTTTTTCCAATGTAAATGATTCTGTGTTTCTATGACAATCTGCCAGCAGATTCTGTTCCCTCTCAAAGCTCTGCTTTTACTGTGCCATAGGCTACTTTGCCCAAAACACATGCAGGAGACTTGCACAGACTTGCATCCAGAAAGCAAGCCTCGAGCATTAGCAGAGTCCACCAAATCATGCAGAGGGATGAAAGTATGGGAATTCACTTTAAAAAAATCCTATCAAAACAGTCAAGCTATTTATTCAGAGATTTGCTGAAGGGACACTTTGGAAAATTTATCAGGCAAAATTAAACTTTATTTTGCCATGCATTCATCTAATCATTTTAATAATCTGTTAGACCCAGCAAAATGCCTCAATATTCAGTTCACTATAACTGGTTGGAATGGAATGTTTTCATAACATATTTGAGGAAGGCCTAGAAGCATTGGTTCCCATGGTTATAGATCACTCAGTGCTATTCTTTAACCTTGACCAAATAGCTTCCTTCAGACTGCTCTAACCAGCCTAAAGTATAACAGCCAAGAAATCTAAAATTCTTCATATGTTTATATCACTAAGTAATAGATTCATCCCTATTTCCATACTACTGTTATTTTATTACACCTTCTTCCAAATGATCACAACAACTAAAAATTAGAGCTGTGAAATACACTTTAAGCTACTGACTCCATCACATTTTCTTGAGGATGGGTTTGGACGAGTAGTAAATAAGGACAAAATGACACATAATAGAGTTAGGAAGTTCATTTCTAAGTCAACGACTCAAGAAAGAGAAGCAAAGTTCTTGTTGACAGATCTCCCTTAAAGCACTGGTTCAATGTGCCACAGCATCCAGGAAACACCGGGAGTCATCAGAAGAGAAAGGTGAACAAGGCAGAGCGGGTCACTTTGCCACAAGACAAGAACTTCATGTACCCATATGCAGGGCATTGTGTGCAGTTTTGATCTTCACATCTTAAGAAGGACACAGTAGGGTGAGGGACAATGCAGAGAAACACGAGTGTACAATGGGCTTCAGCAGCTGCATCACAGGGCAGGGTCTCCTAAGTTTGGAGGGACAAGGGACACAGGAAGGAAGGCGGAACTGTTATGAAACCCTGCAGTATGAGAACTTGGGGGTACTTGATGAAAGCTGTAAGGGACCAGCTCCAAGCAGATGGAGAATACACCTCCATTCAGCAGGCAGGGAACTACTCGAGCTTGCTGCCACAACAGGTTGTGAAAGCAGGGCGTATCAGCAGGTTCGAGATGAAAGAGTTGCATGGCCTTTACATGGGATATTAAATGGACTAAGTTTAGGTTTAGCTTCCAACATCTATAATACAACTAATGGGACTGCTGAGGAAGCGTAAAGGGAGTGAAAAACATCATCAGGTCATTACTCTGAGTGGTGTTTGCTACTGCTACAGCTGGACACCAGCTGTAAGGTTAGATATAACATCTGGCTCACTTGATAGGGAACTTCTTAAGTTCATTTTTGGTCACCAAAATATTTAATAAGATGAAAGTTGAGTGACATAGGCAGGTATCAACATTGTACTACTTGGTATGACAGAAGTGTACTGTTTTAGAAGAAATACTGATGCAATTAACCTTGGGATAAAATTCCCTTTCGGGGAAGCTGTTGGAAATGGGGACAATGTCTTCCAGTTTTCCACATCATAATTTGTTGATAACATTTTCCTTATCAAAATTAAACATTTTGGCTGAAGTTTCTAAAATGAGGATGTTTTCTGCATGCTGTTTATCTGCCCCTATTCAAGGATCACTGAAGTTAGTAAACAAACCAAGTTACACCACTGGTTCAGTTTCAGGGTATACATTACTATACATTCAGGGTATACGTAGTGCAACTCTACAGCCCACAAGAGGCACAATTCCACACATATCCTTCTAGTGTGTAGGCTCTCAACACTTCCCTTACATCGGATCTATCAACACGCAGCAGCACAGTCAAACACCTAACCTTAAAAAAGTTACCTCTTCCTCTCCCCTTCATTCACGAAAAGGAGGAGAAAAAAAATATTCCAGAGTTATCATTTGTCAGCTCCACCACTTGAACTAACTCACCTTCCAGCAGTAGTCACTAGAATGTTAGTGAAGGAAAGAGGACGAAGCAACAGGAGAGGAAAAAGAAAAGCTCAACTACCTTTTTCTCCAGCAACCCACAGTAATACCAACTTGTCTGCCACTTAAACCACATACTAAGAAAGGGACCATACTTTGCATGGTTTGCTCATCTGCAGGTGGAATGATGTGCAAGGACAACTTTACCAGGTACCACTCGCTCTGCAGAGGGGCAGTGGTATCACACTGCGGGCAGACAGCCTTCAGACACATTAGAAGAAGTTACACGCAGGTTATTTTTAACCTGGATCAGTTCCCCAATTCAAAAACCACATAGACACACAGACAGTTGTACCAATAACAGGGAAGAGGTGGGCAGATAACAAGCAGCCCCATCGTCCTCTGATAAGTTTGAACAGGAGAGCTGCACCCTGCAAAATAAACATCAGGAAACGACAGACTTAGCTGGGCTCACCCTATTATTGGTGAGATCATCTGGGGAAATCAGAGCAGGGCACTGGTGTGGACACACACACACACATAAAAAAAAATCCCAAAGAAACAAAAACAAACAAGGATTTTCAAACTGAAGTCAGCTCTTCAGTGCAGTTCACCCACATTAACCACAGCACCACTGAGGGGTCAGCACAGGATGCTGCTGCTAAGAGAAATAGGCTGAAGACCCAAGCCAAGGCTGTGGTTCACAGTCACTTTTGCCAAATCAAAGCACGGTTTGCTACCATAAAGTAGAGTCTTGCTTTTCAGTCCCTTTCCCATTCCTACTACTGTTTTATGTGGCATAAGCACTTGTGTAACTGGTTGATCAGTCAATAAGGAAACTAAACCAGATGAAAATTGTATCATTTTGGGGTTTGCCTGGTTTGCACAGTAAAGGACTCAGCCTTGGCCATATTGACTACCATCAATGGTCCACTTTGGCCTCCAAGCGGGAGGCATGGAGACACCCCATCCATAACGCTGCTGATTCCTTTGAGAATGCACGCAGAATTGGTCTCGAGGAGAAAAGACAACACAGAAAGAGCCGTGCCTCACCAACACCGCCTATGGAGACTTTCTGCTGTGCCTTTTGCAACCGGACTTGCCTGTCTCGCATTGGCCTCTTTAGCCATCAGCGCACTTGCAGCAAGCGTGGGTAGAGCCCTTCCCAAACCTTTGTTCACGAAGCCCAGCCATGATAATGATGATGACAGTAAAGGACAGGGATAAACACCATAGTAAAAGCAAGAAAGACCAGCTTATGTTGCAAGCACCACATCTGGAATGATACTGAGGCTTAAGGGGAAGCCTGCAGGTGCTTGTGCTTCTCTAACACGTACATCTCACTCCTACACCCTTTCCTGTGCCCTTCCTCTCACCCAAGAGGGACTGGAGGTAAAATACCCCTTTTCCATTTTTGTCTACACTTGGAAATTGACAAAAAGTTTGTTCTAAATCAGTTTAAGCCAGTGCCAGAAACAACTGAGGGACAGCTCACATCTGTCAAAAGGAACAAAGTTCCAATCTTCTTCCTACCCTTCTTCAACTTCTTTCTTCTCTACAGCCTATTCCTGGACATGGTTCAGGAGTTCTGCCTCATCCTTACACCAGATCAGGCAGCCTTCTTTTTAAGCAACTTTAATGAATTAAAATGGCACAAAACGATCTCCCCCTTGCCACCACGGTCAAAAATTGTCCGCCCCCCCACCCCTCCCCAAAATATATATATGCTGTAGCTAGTACAGATGAAGTAGGAGGATCTTAAGGGGAAGGGGAGAAAAAATTATTACCATCCTCTTTCAGCAGGGGCCTGTGAGGTCTGCTCACTGCACTTTAGAAAACTACCCATCCAAATAGATTGTTTTTTTAAATAAAAAGATGATTTAAAGAGCATTTTTGTGTCAGCCATACCTTACAGAGAACTGTTTACTATCAGGTGAACCCAAACAGTTGTACTGTGCCTGTGGTATGCCAAACCTATCTTCAAGTGCTCTAACAGAAAGATAAACCTTCTCAGAGCCTTTCCTCTCTAGTGAGTCCTTGAGAGGAAAAATTACAAAATTAATTCAAGAAAATAAATATCTACACAAGTTTTTTCAAAAAAACTCATCAGCCTTTATGTGCAACTGAGGAACTAAATAGAAGATTGTCATACCTTTTTAAAAAGGAAGCAAGCAAAAGAATTAAGCTGCTCGTGCTGGGGCCAGAAAGCATACTGTGTTGACAGGACATAATTATTTTCTTTAGAAAATTTAATATAAACCAGAAGTCCTAAAAGATTAGTCCTAAAAACTAGAACTAATTTGCTAAGAGAAGAATGACCACTACACCCACTGTTCTTGAAATCAGTCTGAATGAAGCAGGGTTAAAAGGGATTCAGTGTACGGATGCTGAGTTAGTGATTCAGTATACTCAAGTTTTACTTCTCTGCACTGGAAAAACATACTGGTGTCCACTAGTTTTTACTGGAGTTCACAGGGCAGTGTTACCAGCATCACTCTGACCCCCTGTGCTGCTTTTACCATTGGGGATTTCTGCAGGGCTGCGCAGATGCCCCAAAATAGTTATAAATCTGTGAATATGAGGGAAATACTCGTGGCAGAGAATAGGGAAAGCTGGGCATGGTTTGATCCAAGTCAAATCAGGGATCTATCAGTTATGTGGCATTATTAACAAATGTATTATCGAAAGTAATGCAAAATGGCAAATGAAACAGCTCATTTAAGACATTTCCTCCTGCTACTTCTCCTTCCCAGCTGTTTATGAAGCAACAGGTTCCTCAGTGAATCAGAAACTTCCATTATTAAGTATGCTTACTTTCAACTCAATGAAATTCAAGCAGTGAAAACAGATGAATACGAAAATGTAAAAGACTCAAAAAGTCCCAAGCCTACAAGTGGCTCACTTCTTGCCCTGTTATTTGCATACACTCCCACGCAGAGAGCTGTAACAGCGTGGTGGAATTTCACATGAGTATAGAATTACAGGTTGTGTTCAGCGAAAAATAGGTCACAAGCAAAAGCACCTTTGAGAAAGAACAGGCACCAGGGACTTCACCCAGGTTCTCAGATTGGGGAAGACGGGTGGGGCAGAAGGATGTCCCATCTGCAGACATGGCACAGAGATGAATAATGGCAACAAAATGAAGGTGGGGGCAACTTTTCTTGCAAAACAGAATTTAAGGTCTCCCAAAATTAATGCAATGGACTCAGTGTCTGTTTTCTTCCACTTCAAGCAATAACATTGAAAGGGAAATGTGAGAGGTAGGAAAGAAGGAAAAGAACCCACAAGGAGTCTTCAGAGGCATCAGGTGTAAAAAAATTGTGACAATAAAAATGGGCTGCAGTCAATATACAGATGAATTAAATGTCTTTGCACTTATAACACAAAAAAAATGTCACCACTTTCACCACTGTGTGCTGACTACAGCTCAGCACTGGCTCACAAAGCCCCACAGCTCCAGCTAGCCCTTTATTTTTGATAGTTGCTCATGTGGAAAGGTAAGAGCTACCACGTTCTGCCTTTGGCAGCAAGAGCAGCTTGAACACCGTTCTTCCTCAACCACACAAATGGGTCTAGAGGAGGCCACGGTCTGCAAGGCCAAGGGTGACCAGACAGACCCACCAAAATGCTGCATAAGCCACTCGAGTGTCTGTCCCTGGATTCCTAGTACTGCCAGCAGAGGAACACAACAAACAGTCATCCAAGCTGTGGTTTTCAGCCCTGGAACACACACAGCACACAAAATTATACAGCCATTTTCTACTCTTTGTATAGTTTTGGTTTTTTCTAACCCCGACCATGCCCAGGCTATAGCACTGCTGGGCTGTTATGCCCAATGTACACAAGCATCTCATTCAGGTACAAGCCAGACTGACTGAAGCAAAAGCGACTTTTTAATATTTATTTTATACTATCTAGCACAACAAGATCCTGATGCAGAAGTCAGGCGTTTAGATGTCTGACCTACCAAAGAAATAGCTCTCCATAATAAGCAAGGTGTTTAAAAAACACACACACCTATTAACATAATTAAAAATCAATTACTCTTGTGTTCAAAACACCAGACAGACTTGAACTTAGGCACTATGCCTGCTTGCTTTTCTTGTTCACATAATCTCTTACTCTCTTTATATCTTTTAAAAAAAAAAAGCTAAAATACATCACTAATATTTTCCACTGCATTTTCAGGGGCACAGATACAGCCAAAACAGAACCCCAGAGGCAGCAGTCCAAACTGAATCTGCTGTGATAAGCACTATCTCTAATAGGAAACCTGGATGACTCAAAATTTGTTAAAAGACCTTCCTCATACTGCCTGAAGGAGTTATTGCTACTCTTTTAGAAGCATTTTTTCCAAATAACACAGTCAAAAAAGTTTTAAAAAAAATTAGAGACAGAACTGCCTGGGTGTTGTTTATATTTATGTACGATATAATCGGGAAATATAGGTCAGCTTCAAAAGATAAAGAGTTCTGCATATGACAACCAAAACACAAAATCCAAAAATATAATTGTAAGCCATGTAACATTTGTAACATTTTCATTTCAAAGCTTCCTGTTACTTTGTATAAGAATTCCTTAATTGCTTTTCTTTCTGGTAACTTTAAACATGGGGCTATTTTAAAGAGGCATCTCTACCTGGAAGGCAGTCTCTGCAGAAATACGAATTACAGATAATGTTACCTGCATATGTACGGACGCACAAGTCACCTCTGAAAGCAGTGAAATATATTTACTTATTGGAAGCTGTCACTGTCATAAAAAAAGCTCTGCTCTTGTCCTTTAGTAAGAGGCACATTAAAACAATGTGGGCTGTAACTATTAAGTGTTGTTGCTTCATTGAAGTGCATGTGCTTGTCCCCATGCTTGGTGATTTCCATGTTTTAACTCAGAAAGCAACATCCTGCTGAACACAAATGAGGGAAAGTATGTCAAAGGGGTGATGGCCCATTTAAGCCTCTCTTTATAACCACTATCCAAGAAGCAGAGACGAACAGTGAACAATATCTAATGAAAGTCACAGACATCTGAGTAATCCTGGTGGCATTTAGAGCTCTTCTCTCTTATTTATGTGACTCAGAGTCAGACACTCTGCATAGTTTCAGTAGGGAATAAACAAACTCAAAGTCCTCTCTGCAGTACAACCCAAAATGTCCTAGAAGACCATAATTTTCCACTCTCATTGCAAGTTAAAGGCAGCCAAAAGCCATCAAACTTACTTTCATATGACACAGAAAATACTTCTTCAAAGCCTCAGGATCCTATCCACCAAAGGTGGATGGAAAGCCTGGAATATTCCCCCAACTGCATCAGGAGAAATGCCTTCAACAAATTGGGAGTATTCACTCAATGCTGACTTCTTGAAAATATTCACTGCACAAAGAGAGTTTAAATGCCAACAGGCAAGTTCAGCTGTACCTGCCCTATTGGAAAAGTGTCACCATTGAGGACAATTATCAAAACAGTCTTAGCATTTAATTTGGGTGGAGGCAGAACACAGCAATCAGTAATTACTTTGACAGGTTTCCTTGGAGTGGCCTTTGATGCGTCTGTCAACTGAAACTTGAAAAGAGGAAAGGAATAAAGACCCAGACCACCACACAAGCCAAAAAAAAAAAAAA
>VWZG01010259.1:52921-120697 GCA_013396735.1 Grallaria varia
CTGAGACTTATTTTCTACCCGATCAGTCAAAAAGCAAAGTGACATGCACTGAAGGTGTCCTCAGACTTCAAAGAGCCCTTCATGTTTTAAATATTTCAATTTCCTGTACACCACTTGCTAGCAGAATACCAAACATGCACAAATACCAAAGTGGAAGGACTCAGTGCTCAAGTCTCAGACTCAACAGATGCGAAGGCCTTGGCAACATTCAAACTTTTGTTTGCTTTTCCAAACAGAAGAAATCAGTTAAAAACCATTAAACCTACCTTCCCACTGGTGTTACATTATGGAAAATATATTTTTATATATTTTAATTTAAAATATAATTTAAAATAAATTATTGTAGCAAAATTTTTTAGAGGTTATGGAAGAATTGCATTAAATGATTTACTCACCTTTTCTGTGATGTAGAAATTAGAACTATCAGCATGCTGCAGTGCAAATTGATCATGATTTGCAAGAGACCACCTTAGAAATATGAAAATAATCACAAAATGAAATCTTAGTAATTTAAAAAGCACCCTTCACATAATTTTATTATGACCAAACAAGTGCCTGTCATTCCCATGTGTTTCTCATTCTTTTTGGTATCTTTCAACACCGAGTTCCAAAGTTTAAGATAAAAGCACGCTTGCAAAGAGAAAACTTCAGTACATATGCATCCTACTGATTTTTGTTTGCAGTAAGCAAGATCACTAAATCACTAAAATGAACCAAAAAACCAAAAAATTCACAGCACTGGGATTTTATGCTAACTTATACAATACCCAATGCACATAGTATTAAGTTGATACATTACATTATGCATAAAATATTCCCTTTTTAACTCAGCAGCAATTTGATGACTATAACCTAGCTTCTCCTGTGTGGTAGCACTGCTTGAAACAGCTTTTTTAAATTAACATACTAAAATTAAAGCAAGGTATTTGTCTTAGCCAATTATTAGTCTATAGTGCAGAACTTGTAATTAACATTTCAGTTTCCTATGCACAGTCGCATCAACTGGACCAGCTCACAGCCCCCACCAGGCTTTAGTCTCTTAACCCATGAACTGCAGGGACCAGAAGCCCAAGGTGAATGGGTAAAACACATTCTGTGCAGACAGGAAACAAACAGTCACCCACATGACAGAGCTGCTTTGTTAGGGACCTCATATTGCAAGCAAAATTTGATCCAAATTTGAATTTGATGATAAGCCAACAAGATTTAATAAGGTAATGACTGGTCATTCAGGATATCTAGATTTTCTTCAGGAAAAAAAATACCTCCTGGTTGGTTTAATACTTCCAAAAGTACAGTATATAGTATGTACTATATGTCAGAACTTACCCATCACAGACTTCTTTTATTATTGAAGACAGTGGCTTTTTCTGGTTAATGAAAAAAAAAAGGAAAGAAAAAACAAAATCACCAAACTAGAATACCTCTGAGGTCTTAGAATATGATTCCAAAGCCAGTTACTGCAAAGAACAAAACAATTAGTAATATTTCATTTTTTGTTTTAACATCACGTTTAATAGGATCCCAAAATTTTCTGCTGCTTTCGTCTGGTAAACCATAAAGACAGCAATTCTACACATATGCATGATGACATTACCAGTCCTTTTGGTCAACCTTTGCCCAATGACATAAACTCAGCTTCTCAACTGGCAAATCAAAGGGTCTTTTGTGTACACTGCATCTCATTACCCAACAGAAACAGAAGACTTAGATATCAACACGAGCATTTTCCAGGAATGACATCTGCAGCAAGAAGACATTCAATATTTTGAAACCTTCTTTTGCCCCTTTCGATAATGTGCTATGAGGACAGTAATCCTCTCTCTTAAGTTCACACATGCAGGTTCCCCTCTGATAAAACACCAGCTGGAAGGTGTTCAGATCCCAGATGTATCAGTTCTGCTTTATTCTCTACATCTGTGAGCATGAGCATTTGGACTGACTGAAAAAAAGTTCTCTTGCTTTGGGTCCCAAAACAGAAAAAAACCCCAGTCTAGCCTGGTGATGTTGCAATGCTTTGAACTTATAAACACAGGGTGCACACAAAAGTGTTTTTAGAAGATTTATGGCTAAAACGCATTTTTAGATCCCAAAACACAGATGAAGTTGCATGGCAAAAAGGAACACATCAAATTTCACCAGCTGGGTGACTACTGCACCTTTTTTCTCCAATGCTGGGTGACCACACAACTTCACACAGATCTGTTTCTTCACAAAAATTTCCCAAATCACCTAATCAGCACAGGATTCCCCCTCTCTAGTTACTTCCAGTAATGACAGTTGGCTAAATTCTTAAAAAGCAAACAAACCAAACAAAATACAGAAAAACCCACCCATTAGCCAAAACTGTTGTCAAAACAAGCTGCTTCCCTTTAATTTTTATAGAAAATGATTAGCCTAAAAATTAACTCAGCATCAGGGTGCATTATGTGGAGGGAGAATTATTTTTCACTTCAGTTTGTTCTCTGTACTGCATCACTGCATAGACAGAAAGCCAGAGAAAGGACTCCCTGGTCAGGTCAGGATCAGGGCTGGATTTGTTATTTCTACAGTCAACCAGTTTATAAACAGGAAAAACATAACACAAGGCCATTTCAATCAAACTTGAACGAAAGCACCTGCTGAAAGGATTCTGTTCCTGCTTGCCAAAGGGTCTCAGTCCTTGGTTTCCATCCTTCCCCTTTCACTGCCATTATTACTTCCACGTGACTACCCAAGATGACCCACACCAGGGAAGTCAATGGAACTAAAAACTGGCTTAGAAAAAGGGGGGGAAAAAACCAATTGTTTTCAATTCAGGACTGATTTCCTGCTCTGCCTTGCTATATGACCACCTAACTGACTGGCAAACATCAGCACGTGGGAGAAAAGGCAGAGGTGCAAAACTGCCCCACCCTGCAGCAGCCAACAAGTCCCATCTCCACAGCAGCTTCTGTGTGTCATGCTGGCTCAGCTGTTTGCGTGGCTGTGTCTGGGCTGTGGAGTAGATCAGGCAGATCACGTCAGATAGAAAGCATGTTTTTCCCCCCCAGTTTTTTTGGACTGATCAGCTCCTCAGCTGGGAATACTGTGTCATTTACGTGCAGCTGCTTTGACCTGCTGTCCCCCTTCCCAAGGGCTTTTTCAGCTTCTGCAATCCTGCGAAAGCAGTCCCTGCTTCCAACTGCTCTCTTCCCTCTATCTTTTCAAAAAAAAAGGAAACCCTTTTGTTGCGATTGTAGCGACGGTCAAAAAAACCCCAAAAACACACAGACAGACTTTGTCAGGAAAAGTAAAGGCAAAAGGCAAAGACCCTTTATTCACACACAGCTAAACTTCTGTACTATTCTACTACTGTCCATAAGTGTCTCCGCTACTCATCATTGCCTAGGTGTTCTTGCCCATCAGCCTTAGTCCATCTTCTGATAGGTGGACATCACCTCTCCTCATGCTGGCAAGTCTCAAAACATACTCTTGCTATTCTTGGTTGTTTCCTTCAACTCCTTCTGGTTCCCCAGGCCTGGCCCAAGGACACAGGTGGTGTTCTCTGCTGCTTTCCCAGGGCTACAGATGTTGAGGCTGAAGATGTCTATGGCCCAGTATTCTTCCACACCTTTTTTTTTTCCTTTCTTTGATAGAGGGAGCACAGGTTTGTCTGGAGCTGGATAACTCCAGTTTGCCATCCAGCGCATGCGTGCCAGTCTGTAGGCAAACTGCTGCTGGGCAGAGCACACAGCTCTGTAGGCTGCATCCCCTTCTCTCCTCAGGATGCTACTGTGGGTCCCGTCCCGCTATTTCCATATTTTGACAAAATTTTATCTGGTTTATCAATTCCTTTTACAAAGTAAACAGAAATCAGCTAGCAGATTCAATATCATGGAGGCCAAAAAAGTAGCTGCCTCTCCTCCCCATTATTTCCCATAGGAACTATAGTTTCTCATTGGAAACTATGACAAAAAGACACTGTAACAACCAAACTTAGCAATAATATAAATACTGGAAAGATTGGACCAAATTACTTCCCAAATCGTGTTTTTGGTAATTCCAAGCTCTCTACACCATCAACTTTCATGCCCTTTGTCATTCCAATTCATCTCCTTTGCCTGTTCTATGCCACCTTTGAACTATTACATGACATTATTTGAGATGAAAAACTTGGAAAAAACCCAAATGTAAAACCTCCACAACAAAACGATTAGAACCTGTAAGGAACAGTTAAAAAGAAAAACAAATAGATCCCCAGTAATAAAAATTATTAACAGTATTAAATCTGCCTCTTGTGGTAAAGTTTTGTCCTCTTGAGACAATAGTGCTGTGGCACTGATGTGACTAAGTATAACTCACGGTGAAAAAAAACAAGATTAAAAAAAAAGTGGAACTCTTCTGGGATACAGAGTTTGCAATTAGCGATTTGATAACACTGTATAAATTAATAAATGTAAAATAAAAACCACAGCTCCTTGGGCTGCACTCCCCCTACACAGAAGTCCCCAGACAAATGCTTTCCCGTTCCCTGCTGGGCAGATAAATTGTCACCAGCACGCTGCCCACAGCTGCGAGTGGGATGTCACTGAGCCACTGAGCCACTGCCACGACTCCCTCTGCAATCCCCCGGGCAGGGTCAGGTTGGCAAGCACAGGATGGGGGAAGGCTCCGGGCAGGCAGTGCCCGGAGCTGGCAGCAGCAATCCTGTCACCCTACCTGGGCACGGCCAACAAAACCCTTCCTAGCTCTGGCAGTGCCAGGGGGATTGGGATCAGGTCCCGCAGTCCCTTCCCAGCCAGAATCCCCTTCGCAGTCCTGGCAGTGAAAGCTGCGAGACACGGAACTGTGTTTGGGTAACGGGGACAGGACACGACTGTTTACTGCACGTACAGGAATGCAGCAGTGATGGAAGACAAAGAAAACTGAGTTGTTTTTTTTTTTGAACCATGAAAAATGAGGTGAAAGTCTATTTGCATTCCCTGCAGAGTACATCCACTCAGCAGGCCATTCAGACACCCCTTTCCCCCCCACTCACGGCTCTAAATATTTGCCTGATGTCAAAAGGAATAGATTTGAAGGCTTTGTTACCTTTATCTTGATAAAATTATGTCTACCAAAATTTACATATCTCTGCTGAACTTACAGTTCCAAAAAGTCAAATGTACCTTATTAGTCAGTATATTTCAAAGAATTCCTTACAATCAGGCCAAAAATATGTCAAATATTTTCCTTCATAGAAATTTTTTGTGCTAGTGCATTTTGGTTTTGTTTTTATTTTTTGTCTCCATGTCCTCTCCTAAAGTAGTAAAAGCGAAGTGCACTTTTACACATGTTGAGATGCTCATTTAAAGCTCTAAAATCAAGCTGTACCTTTAATGCACAAAATAACACAGATCAAAGTAAACCTTGTGCTCCCTACAGGAGATAACCCCTTCAGCTGACTTATCACAGCATCTGCACCGAACACATGGGCTAGTACAAAAGTATTTTCCTAGGGTAGGTATTAAAATGATAGCTGAAATCAAGTGGGAAATGACAACGGGGCATTATGATCTGCACACAAAGGGGAATCCTGACAATGCCACAGAGCACAGGCAGCACTGGAGACAAAGTGGATTTACCCACTTGGTAAAGCTTTATGTGCATTGACTGGTCAGCACTGGGGTCTGAGACAGTGCCTTGCAGTAGCACTGAAAACCTCCACCACGCAGTAATACTGAGTCACCCCTTCTGTGCCCACCTGCACGAGCCTCAGGTCTCATCTCCAGGTTTTGTGCAATAAGATGTACACAGATCCCTCACTCTGACTACCTGCTCTTGCTACTCGTGCAATATTTGGTAGCACTTCTAAAGTAACTTGCAGAACGCAGACTGAGATTTCCCACTTCAATCTCCTCACCAGTTTCATCCTTTCATGCCTACCTCATGGCTGGGCTTCACGAATGAAGGTTTGGGAAGGGCTCTACCCACGCTTGCTGCAAGCGCGCTGATGGCTGAAGAGGCCGATGCGAGATGGGCAAGTCCGGCTGCAAAAGGCACAGCAGAAAGTCTCCATAGGTGGTGTTGGTGAGGCACGGTTCTTTCTGCGTTGTCTTTTCTCCTCCAGACTGATTCTGCGTGCATTCTCAAAGGAATCAGCAGCGTTATGGATGGTGTGTCTCCACGCCTCCCGATTGGAGGCCAAAGTGGACCATTGATGATAGTCAATACGGCCAAGGCTGGTAAAATCCTTGCAAGAATACTTTTGAACAGGTTAGTACCCGCTATTGCAGAAGATCTTCTGCCTGAAAGCCAGTGTGGCTTCAGAGCCAACAGGAGTACCACAGACATGGTATTTGTTCTCAGACAACTGCAAGAGAAGTGCAGGGAACAGAACAAAGGACTGTATGTAACTTTTGTTGACCTCACCAAAGCTTTCGACACTGTGAGCAGGAAAGGCCTGTGGCAGATCTTGGAACGTTTAGGATGTCCCCCCAAGTTCCTCAAAATGGTCATCCTGCTGCATGAAGATCAGCGTGGCCAAGTCAGATATGGCGATGCACTCTCCGAGCCCTTTCCAATAACCAATGGCGTAAAGCGAGGTTGCGTTCTCACACCAACTCTGTTCATGCCTACCTAACCACATGGAAAACCCACAGGGAACCAGTCACCAGGGAATACAAAGCAGGAGTGTAGGCTGGGTGAGTCCAGGCCACTGTTCTGTTCCAGAGAAATTATGGGATGAGCAAAAAAAAGCTAAGAATACCCAATACACCAGTGCTGACCAAGCTCCAGGTCCAGTTCAAACCACCAGCACACCAGCCTGGGTTTAAAGCACTTCCAGATCAAATAGCAAGCGTGTGTGTATGTGCAAGAGTGAACAGTAAAGAGGACAGAAGTCAGAAGTCTAAATCTGGGCAGAAACCTGTGTTGTATGTGCAGTTCCAATATACTTTAATCGTGACATACCAGAAAATTATATATACACGTTTCTTTTATGCCTTCTTTTTCCTTTTCACATGGCTAACAGGGATTAATTGCTTTTTCTTTTCTCCAGGTTTGTTTGTTGGGTTGTGGGTTTTGGTTTTTTTGGACAGTGACTGGGATATCAGTCTCCCTGTCTGACATCTTTTAACCACAGAAGTAACAAGAAAACCCTTAACCCTTGCTGTCTTTAAGCCTATCACATTGAAAAAAAAACAACAAAAAAACAAACAAACAAACAAAAAAACCCACATACAGAACATCTGTTAGTGGGAAACACCATTAAGGAAAAAAAAGTGATCCCTGCCTCTGTCAAAACACAGAATTTCAAGCCAGTAAACATACCATTTTGTCTTATAATTAATGCTATCATTCTACTAACAAATCTTTCTGTGCAAAAGTCATTTTTATGGCTATTAAAAAACAGATGAACAGCTCTTTTCATCATCAGTGGGGACTTTGTCTGTTACTGTCACGCACCAGGGGCCACAGAAACAGAAGTACAACTGTCTGGTGGCAAACAACAGATGCCAGGACACCTGGGTCCTCGACTCACTACTTCACCACAGGTTTCTCATGGTGTAAGAGTCAAGGTCTCCTGCAAGGTGGAGCTGTTGGAGTGCTTTGGATTTCAGCCTCCTCAACCTGCTCCAAATTTTGGGAATCACCTCTCTCTATTGACTACAACAAAGTTTTGGTTAGGCTAGACTTGTTAATTAATCATCAGGTATCCACAGAAGATGAAGGAGAGGGTTTCCCTAACTTAGGGGAGCACCAGAGAGAAGGAATACCTGAAGAACACTGTGATGCTGCAATAACAGACGTCGTAAAACCCAGCCAAGGCCAGGCCAACAACAGAGAGTTTTGCTGGTGCAGCAGCATTGGAAACATTTGCACCCCAAAGTCAACAGGCAAAACCCTCAACAAGTGGAGCTGCTGATGGGNCAGCCAGGGCTGGAACCATTTGCACCCCAAAGTCAACAAGTGGAGCTGCTGATGGGAGAGAGCCTTTATCAGCTTAGTTCACAGCTCTTAGGGTGGTAGCTTTAACACGTTGGTAGCAACGCTTTGGTATAAATATCGCATTCTGGGGCTCTGCAGAGTGCACGAGACTTGGGAAGCCCAGGTATTCATGTCCTCTCCCACTTGGCTCTCAGCTGCGACTTCCTCAGCGACTCCTTTCTCACCTCCAAAGAGATCCTCACTCCTGAGTCTGCATTTCCCCAGATCTAAGCATTGACTATGTTTAGGATGTTACAGTGACAGCACAACAAGGAAACAGCAAAATATAACATTATTAACAAAAACCTTCACCCAAACACACACCAAAAAAAACCCCTCCACAAACAGAATTTTAAAGACACTTCTTACTGCTCATCTAGTGTTCATATGAGCCGTAACATTCCCTGTTTTCTCAGGTATAAATAGGAAACACCAGAAGCACCCAGTCAAGAGTACTGAGAAGTTACAAAGCACCTACAGACCCACAGCTGTGGTGTCAGTATGTTTGCATGCAACATGCCTGCACCACATATTTCAATACAGCTAAAATACAGTTAAAAATACAAATCAGGGCTTTAAGATGTGGCTCTTCACACAACCTCCTAGGCAACTATGCCTTTGAAGACTGAATGAAGAAACCCCAAACCCACAGCTCATCACTGACACACTGCTGGCCTACCAGGGTAGAAGTTTCTACATGAAGCCACAAAAATTTATAGTGTGGCATTTTTAGTATTACTTTCTTTTGTACTACAATCTTGGATTTCTATAAGGAGAATATAATTGAATCATAAAGTGCAGCTGAATACTCCAGCTGGCCAGAATGTGAATTAATTCATTGATGTGTAACTCCAGGAATTGGGTTATTACACATTTCTTTTAGATATAGCAGAATTAACTTCAGAGATGAGACTCCAACTGATTCTTAAAAAAAATTATGGATGCAACAATCTTCAAGTCATTTCATCTTGAAAATGCCATGAGTAGCGGGCAGCAAAATTCAGGCTCCAGTGGGGAGTTCTTGCTACCACTATGGAGTTAGCAAAATCAGAGACAGAGAGAAAAAAAAAAAAAGACAAACCAAATCAAAACCCAACCAACCCAAAAAAACCCCACAAACGTCAAAAAATCAAGGAGAGAATTAATAAAGTTGTTTATCTCTTTCCTAAAATATTATTTCCTGAACATCCTTTATGTTGGAGATCAGAAACACTGGGACATTATTTCTGCAGGACCTCAAGTATATCCTGGCTATACCTGCACATCTATTTAACAAAAAAACCCCCATATATATAAAAACTGTCTACTGCATTTAACTTAAGTTTCTCAACCTGGAAGATAGCACCAAGTAGAAAACATAAAAAGTATCCACCAGACTGTAATTCATTAAACATTTCTATTCCTCCCTTCCTTTTACAATTTCTAACCCTTCTCCACAGCTATTACCTCTTCCACTTCTTAAGCTTTGCTGCTGTCTCTGTATTAAACAGCAGCAGTAAGACAGAGTTTTTATTCATTTTCCAGCGATGAGGTCCCAGCCATACACCACAGGACATGAGTTCACAGCCTTGAAAGACTCCAACCAACCAGTGGGAATGTGGGTTTGGACAAGCCAAACTAATAAAGTGTAACATGTGACAATAGCATTGCCCTTTTTATCCAGGATGGATGGCTGTCACCACATCAAAAAACTGGAGCTCTAATGATAAATACTCCAACATCATAGTTCTGTGAGAAAAGAAATTGTATTTTTTCGAAACCCATTGTTTTTAACAATGACTGGTTCTACGTATACAAGCATGCCAGTGCACTGAATTATATCCAATGGGCTAAACCATCTGGATTATTGTTTCCAAGGTTATTTTTACTGTTGAGCAGCTTTTAAAAACTAAATAAAAATAAAAAATTGAGACCTTTCATTAAACCAATGAAGAAAATGGGGGGGGAGGGGGAAATCACATTAAGACAGCAATATTTCCTTACCAGTTCTATTAATAATCTCTAATGGTAACAAAATTACAAGTATTATAAAACTGTCAAATGTTTTCACTATGTTATATGCCAGTTAGCATCAGCTTTATGAACAGTTTCATCTTCCATTTTGTCAAGCTGAAATAGGACAGGTACAACAAGGAGCAATAAAAGTCATATAATGATTATTAGCATTTACTTAGCACCTAAAAGTTGATTTTAAGCAAGCCTTACCTTTAGCAAACTGGCTTAAGCTAGCTGAGTTTTTTGATTATTCTTGAATAGGTAACCACCGTTTGGCTTATCTGTCTTTGGATAAGTTTTCCATTAGCAGCAACCAACACCCTGTCTCAGAATGGCTGAGATACAGCTGCAAAGGACAGCCTCAAGCACTAACTCTCTTCTCCAATCCGACAGAAAGGAGCTGCTGCTAGCAAATCCAAGCAGGGAACATTTTTATAAGTCAGTGTAAGATTTTTTTACTTTTTTTTTTCTCTCCCCACAAGCTACTCATAAGGCCTCTATCTTCAAGAAACTAAGCTCTTGACAGCTGTTAAAGGCACTGACATTTCCCTTAACTGCTTTAAACTCAGGATATGCAATAACATTGGAAATCTTTATAATACTCATATTGAAAAGCATCACAAGGGTTCCAGTTACTGCAGCGCCGTTACCCTTTCTGGGTAAGAGTTCCTATAAATTTGCATGCTTGTGGGAAGGAGGCAAGAGCCCCTCTCTTGCTTCCTCCTGTCAGCGCTAAATCCCTTGATTTTGTGGGAGTCAGAGTCTGGAGCCACAAGGCAGCACAGGGAGTGACACTTTACAGCACTTTACATCAGTACCCCTTTCTTCTTCACCACTTGAACAATGCTGGTGCTCACTAATATTGCATACGTTGAAACTTGTGGTGCCAGGATTGTATCAGTACACCGCTATGACTAGTGACAGCACTTGCAGAAACTATAGCTATTCTTAGTCTACACACATGGCAGCAGAGACGTGCCACTTTCTTTTCTCTAATGAAGTGTTTCACAATCCCTTTTGAACTGTATTTCTCCCCACAGTTTGGGAAACACTGTACTACATCAATCAGCAATCCCCAAGGGTCCAGATTTAGGGCTGGAACCAGATTTAGGTCTGAAAGTTCCCTTTGAAAGAAACAAAAACTTACTGCTGTCCTTTTAATATGCAGTGAAGAACAATGACTTCTATGAAGAAATAAAAAACAACCAGAACAGATAACTTGAACAACAGTCTTGAAAGATAAACTTTATGACTAAATCTAAACATTAGAGGGAACATTAATGTAAAGCAGCCCATGTGCTGTACTTGTATTAACATGAAATTGTCATATGACAGCACTCCTCTAAATTTTGCCCACTGTACCAGATTTGTGCTTTGAAAAGAAAATACAGCTTTTTCTCTTGGCTATCAGAAAGATTCACATCTGCTGATTTAACACATTTCATGATATAGATAAAAGTAAACCTGGAGGAAGAGACTGTATGGCCAAGTTTAACGAGAAACTATTCCTTTCTGTAGGAACAGTTATTTACCTCCAGCGCTGAGGAATTCATCCCTGAGCTTAGGTTTTATTACAACATGTGTTAAGACACAAGAGTGGATTTGAGTGGGATAAGCCAAAATAGATACTGTCCCCAAACATCCATCTTGTGCCTCTCGTTGAAGCTGCTTCCCCTGCAGCAGGAACAGCAAAACTGTAAATCCACAAAGTATCCAGGTAACCTAAAACCAGCACCGGCTTACCTAAAATAATTTGTGCTGTAAAAAAACCCAACAGCTAAGAATGAGTTACCCAGAATGGGCACAAATTAAAGCATGGAATTTTTCACTGGAACGCAAGAAATAACATCCTTTTATGAAATGGCTATTTCTGGGACAAATGAAGAGAAGATGGGATAGATCAGCCAGCATCCCAGCTCACCTGTAGAGAGCCCATGCAGCCCTACTCTTAACATCTTCCAGAACAATCAGCCAGAAGATTGGGAGAAAAAAACCCAGTCAGTCAGCGTCCACCATTCATTTCTTCCCCACACTGCATCCTTAAAAAGTCCCCTAAAAGATCCCAATCCAAATTCAGACACCAACTCATTTCCATTCCTCTCCCTTACATGACAGGAAGACTTGAGAGTGAAAGATCATCCCTATACCCAGCTCTTAAAGTCATAATCAAATATTTTCATTAAAAATTAATTTGGACCATAGTTTTAATACTGCTAGTACAGATTTATGCAGGGGGGAAAAGTCTGGATGCTCTTTTTCAAATTTATAATTGAGGAAAATGGTGGAAGTGGGGGGGAAACTCAAATAGAAAAAACCCCAAGTATTGCAGAAGACAGTAACTGAATTCAATCAACTCCATCTCTCAACGAGAAAGAAGAAAAATACATTAGCCTGCAAATGATTTAAAATCAGTTTTAATGCATACAAACATCAGCCAGTTGCTAGGTTTACTGCAAATTAATTAGTCCCCCCTGGCAAGGGAGAGAGGGTAGTAAATAAGAGGCAGTTTTGTTGTCCTTGTTTAAAGCAACTTTCCAGGAAAAAAAAAAAAAAAGCCATAATAAAACCCTGACATCAAACAGTACATGTCAATGAATGAGCAGAAAACCTTTCTTCTCATTCACCGGAAGCAGGCACAAAGGCTGCTTCCAAAAGGCACTTAATTGTATATTAATTTTCCTGGCACTGAGTTTCTCTAAGTGAGCCTAATTTTGTACGATTAAAGTTAAAGCCATCAGGCTGACAAATCTACAGATATGCAGTGGGAAGCCTCCATTTGGAAAAGCTCTGTGCCTCCTGAAATCCAGATGTTTTGCATCTGACCAGGAGGTTTTTAATGTAAAATTTAATACCATTTGGTGGGAAAAATACTCATCAGTTCTTTTCAGGCCCAACATCTTCCACTACCCCACTGTCAATCACTCTGGTTTCACTGTGACATTTCCTCACTTTGAAAATATTTTATTCTCTTCCTTGCTAAGCAAAACATGCATGTATACAGCAGGTAAACTGGGATAACATGCGACAGAATATAAATAAGTGCTTCCAAGTAGATGCAACAAGTAACTCCAAAAAACCTCCCAGATTTTCCTCTGATCTCTTATATGGTATTTGTCCCTCATTTTTTGGAATAGCCTCAGTACCCTGAAAGATAAAGAACTTGGCGTCATGCTACGGTGAGATGTTTTTGTTGTTCTTTTTAAAATAATAACAATAATGCAGTGCAGTTTTTTTAAATACCATTTTTCTTGTTGGTAAGGGATCAGAGAGGGAGGAAACTGGTGTGGCATAGCTTTTAGGATTTTCTGAACGCATGTCAAATGGTGGCTGAGTGAGCAGATGCCACCTGGGAGACAGGCACTGGCTGCAGTGTCTGGTCAATGGGTAAGTCATTTCTCTTTTCTGCCTTCCCCTTCCCTCCTCCCCTTTATCATCTCAGACATCTAGCCATCTGAGGTATGAATCATCTCCTCCACTACAGCTCCTCAACTGAAGAGATGTTTTAAAGGAAACAGATTGGGGGAAAGTTAGCATTAAGTGAATGGAAAGCAGAGCTGTGTGCTCAGAAGCAATGTATCACCCTCTATGTTTGCAGGGTTCATTCTCACGTTGCTCCCAGCCTTGAAAAAAGGCAAATGTGAGTGTTTGTGTGTGTGGCTAGTAGGAAGGCGTCTTTCTTTCCCATATTTCCATGTCAGAAAGGTGAGGGATGAGACCCTCAAAATTCATTCCCTCATTTCCCTCTGCATCAGGAGAAAGCTGCTGTTAGCCTTCTCCTTTTCAACCTTACTTTCCCTCTTCTTCTTCCTCCTCCTCCCCATAAAGTGGCTTGCAGACAACTTGGCAGGCTGTGTTGGAAGAGTTCTACCCAATGTAAGTGAGCATTGATCTTTCCTGTCTTCTCTAAACCTTACATAATAAAAGCAAAAACAAGGTTTCAAGAAAGTAAGCTAATATTTCAGGTAAGGCAGGAGGGTTTTTTGAGCGTTCCTTTAAGCTATTTTGTAAATTAAACCCAATCATTTTGGTATTATTTTACTGCTGTTTGGAAGGAGACTGCATAATACTTGTTTAGTTTTGTCCTCACTGTAGTTGGTTCATCATGACTAACATGCATCTTTTCCTGAACACAGCGTACAGTGTCTACCATTTGTTATATAAGAAGAAAAAAAGCAAAACATTCTTCACTCCAGAAGGCAAAAGATTTCTACCTGTACGTATATGCCCACTGAAAAATGTCAGCAAATGAAAATGGAAGACCTTGGCAGGTCAACAAACCAAACTACAAAGTTTGATTTCACTTGGGAACGCCCTTTTCCTCTAACAGGGCTTTCAGACTGCTTAAAAATCATCCTGCTGTTATTCCAGCTACCGCCTAGTACCATGTTTCTCCAAATTTCACACAGCAATTTCCCAAGCACGTGCAACAAAAGAGTTAACTCTAAGTGAAACCGAATGCACTGCATGTAGAAACTACGAACCCACTTCAGTAAAACACTGTCTGTGTGAATTCAAATGCTCTCCACTTCAATAGAACTTCATAATATACTGAGTCTCCAGACACACTAGGGCCTGAAGAACATTATGAAATTATTTTTTTTTTCCACTCTCAATACTATTTACAGAAATAATAATAATTCTAAACAGGTACCATCCTGTAGTATTTCAAAATGTTATGGGTAAGCTGTTAAATATTAAAGAGGCTCCTTTTAATAAGTCACAAAAAACAATCTCAGAGAACTCCAGAATATAAAACATTAGCACTTGTATAACTTGATTTGGTTTGTTTCCTCCCCCCACCCAAATTTCCGAAAAAGAGTTTTAAATTCATAATTTTGAATTTGTTAACTTCTGTGCACTGAACCTAATCAGTCTATGGGACTGTTGCATTAGAATTAACCCCCTAAACAGAACAACCCCTGAGATTTCTGTATGGAACAGCAAAGATCCCCCTCGCAGTGCACTGCTACCTGAGTTCCAAAATCTGCACTTGCTGCAGCCATTCAGTTTGATTCTACTCCAAACGCAAAGCACTGCCTAGGAATGTGAAGACTTCCCACCCAGAGGTAACAACATCACCACAATTTTACTGTGGAACAAACTAAGGCACCAAAGTGTTAAGTGGGTCACACAAGCAGCACACGCCTTATTTAAGCAACTGTTCAAAAAGAAAAAGCAAATGCAGAAACCAGCTAAACACATCAAAAACATTAAGCAGTAAGAGAGGAAAAGGGTTACATCCCGTAAAAAAAACCAAAAAAACATCTTTCACCCCACATGCACTCAACAGGAGAACACACGTGCATCGAAGTAAACATAAATGCAGAGGCACAAACACGCAGAGAACAACTCATTTATGCCCAAGGCCGGCTGAACACAGGCACTTACTTGATCTATTTCCATTAACTTGGGGTAGGCACCTGGCCATTCAATCGCCACCTTCACTATATCAGCAGGAGGGGGCATTGCGACGCTGCTGCTCACCGGAGCCAGTACCACTGGACACTAAATACTGCAGAGAGTCTCTCTCATTCACACCTGCAGGGAGAAAGAAAAAAAAAAGAGAAAAAAAGAGAATAATACAGCAGTTCAGACAGAACTCTGGCGCTGCCGCTTCAGTCTCCTACATTACCCCTGGCTGGGCAGGTGGATGAAAATGTATGTGTGTCTGTATGTGCGGGAGCAGCAGGATGGCACATGGCACAGAAGCAAACACAGGACACAATGCCACGACACACTGCACAGCCCGACAGCCTCTCAGAAAGATGGCTGAAGCACTGAAATGTACGGTGAATAATAGGCATGCATTAGATTTAAATAGAAAAACTATTTTTAAATATTATTAAATATGCTGGTGGGACAAAGCGACAAAGTCGAGGAAGCTCCTGTTACAGTGTCACTCCTAGAGTCCCAGGGAACGTGACCAAAGTGGTTAATGCGGGCGCTCCGGGCAGAGAGATTGCCCAGGAAGTTATGGCCAGGAAACACTGTTTCTTTTAACTATAGCAATGATCTTCTGGGTGTTCACAAATAGATCACTGCACTATAGCAACCAGTATGTCAGGAAGAAGGCAGAACACACAGCAGCTTCCCCATATACATACACACACACACACACACACACACACACATCCTCACCTAACGGCTCCAGAGAGAACCGTATATAAATACTTCTCTGCGCTACATCTCAGACACGTGAACACACAAGGGTATAGGATGCATTCACAGTGATATAATCAGCTACACGAGACGTCATAGTTCGGCCAGAATATGAATCTCTACAGGATCTCGTGTCAAATAGTGCAAATTTGGGGAAAGAAGAGGAAAGGGGAAGAACCAAATACTCAAGTTTTGTGGAATTTAAGCTCTGTCTCTTTTGGCTCATCAAAGTTTGTAACCTTGCAACCACAACTACAACAACAACCATTTTTCAGGAGGGTGTAGCACCTCTCCGTGCTCGCAAACAAACCTGCAGCCCTCTCCCAGCTCGGCGGTTGCAGGACACTCTCTCTAGTAGCACAGCTCTGCCATTCTCAGACACGGCCACCCATGCACCCTGCTGCGGGTGGGGAGGTCCCTGCTTGCTTTGCCGAGCCCTCCCATGCCAACCACGGCGCTTTCCGTGCGCTCTGCTGAGACCCAGAAGGCGCCATCACGTATGACGACACAGCAGAGCTGTAGAAATCCCCAGAGGTGCAGTCCCACTTCTTCTTCGCAGAAAAAGAGAAGGAAGTGGTGAAAGCGTGGACGCATGGCTTGCACATACACCCTCTGAAAGAGCCAAGGCAAGGAGGGGAGCTGGCTGTGTATGCCAGACATCCAAAAGTCACAAACAGGTACAGGAGGAAAAAAAAGGCTCCCTTCAGTTGCTGCTTCAACTAACCTGGTCTAACAAGCTTTCTGGAACTGCAGCAGAAGCACGAACTCAAGATAGTCTGAACAAAATCAAGAAATCATCCCTTTACCAAGAAATGTTGTCCCTTTGTCTCACCCTACTTTTCTAAGTGGGAGTTCACCCAGCTCTGCCTTTCCTTTTTTCTTGTGTGCCTCTGGTCTGCTCTGAAAAGGCTCAGTCCTCTGAGTCTGCCAGCCCTGCTACCTTCTGCATAGGGTTCTCAGCACATACTATAAAAGCAATTTGTGAATTTTAACACTCCAGCGATTTATTTCCAACAACGGCAGTTCCAACATCAGGATTGCACATCACCACAAAGAAAAGCACAAGGCAGTAAATAAAACAATGGACGGTCTATAAATAAGACCGGATTGCAGGAAGTGCCTTGAAAGACTAAACAATGCGATTAAGAAACACTCTGATACTGTCTACATTTGGTAGATGTTACAGGAACCAGGAATAAACACAACTAAAGCATGCAGCCGGCTGCTGGTCATTAACAAGAGACAGCCATTGACTTTTGGCTGTCTTTTACACTGTAGAGCCTTAGAGGAGGTAAAGCTCCCACCACTTCTCCTCTGAGACACCACACACCCACCATATCCGTCTCCCACCAGCGCCCCCCTTGCTGCACAGTGCAATGCCTCAACCAACCAGCAAAAAAAAAAGAAAAAAAAAAAAAGTGGTTTTGGTCATCTGGTTTTTGCCATATTCATGTCAAACACCTTCCAGAGGTGGTACAACATGGAAGAAGGAAGAAGAGAGACTTACTGGCAGCAATGAGCTGTTAATCTACTCTGACAGCCAACTGAAGCAGACCTTGGCACCTTCTGTTCCCAAACCCTCAGCGATGGCATTTCCCACCCCCTCAGCAGTGCAGCCCTTGGGAGTCTCAGCCCACTGTAATTTTGGTGTTAAACCACCCACAGCTGTCTGACCCAATGCTTGACCCCCAGGCTTCTCCCTGCGTTCCCTGGCTTGGCACCTCAGCCCTGGCAGGAGGGATGCTGGAAGCCTCAGGCAGAGGCTGTTTACTGACCACAACACAGAGAGAGCAGCAGCAGCAGCAGCTTGGGCCAGACAAACTTGACTGAGGAGAGCTTCAGATGAATCAGCTCTTATTTTCAACAGTTTTATTTCCCCTCATCATGTTTCAATGAAAAAAAAAAAATCACCTGTAGGCCACGTACGTAGAGAGATAGAATGGAGACCAATAAAATCCATAGAATCGTGCATGGGCAAACAGTTTCTTTTGACTGGGAAGACGGCATCGGCCTGGAGCACCGTCAACCCTCACTGCAAGAGGCAAAGGAAAGATAACCTGCAGCCCAGTGTCTTCCCTTGGAGGTTCACTGACTCCAAAGTAAATGTTGGGGAACAAACACTGATTCATGACCACTGGCTGTAAGCACAAAAGCAAACCAACATTACACGGCAATAAATTTGCAGAAAACTTCCATTTTCTCATGCACATGAGGGCACTGGCCCTCGTGTTGCTTTAGCAAATTGTGGGCCATCTCTACGAGTCATGTTGGAAGAAAGGTTTAAGGAGGAAGCGCCAAGGAAAGCCGACGGTAAGTTAATCAAATTCAGCTATGGAAAAAAAGCATTTACATTCCAAAGCAAGGTGCAAGAGAAGTCTGCCACAGCATTCAGAAGACAATTTCAATGTGACTAGTTTTAACATAGGCTAGCATAGATCTCCTACATAATTATAATTATTACTATACATACGCTTATACAGTCATAAAACACAAAGCAAAGTGACAGATCTTTAACTAATACAAATGGATGTAGTTCCACTTTTCCCATCAGAAGACCAACTCGAAGATAACAATGGGGTCTGAATGCTGAAAAGCATACAAAATCATTGCTTTCTTTCTGTTTCTCTGTGGACATCCTAGTCAAATCTGCTTTTTCTTTCTTAGTTCATAATCTTATGAATCCAATGCAGGATCCAAAAGCTAATTTAGTTTCATTCTACCTTTGTGGAAATGCCAGAAACAAATATTCTTTCTGGGTTTTTTAAGGACAAAAGAGATGTTTAGCTGTCATCACAAAATTATTATTGCAAAGAAAATTCTGCAACCCACAGTGCTGACAATTCAAAATTACCTACTATTTATTCCAGGGTACACAGTGTGCTAGACACTGCCCAGTAAAATAGGGAAGGCACAAACCCCGGTGGGAGATGCTTTCAATTTAGTAAGTAATTTTCATTATGTGAATGAAGAACTAGAATTGATTTCAACTGCTTTTTGTTATGCCAGCAGCAGTCAAGCAGTGAAAAGGATAGGGATGTCACTAAAGGGTCTATGTACGGAGTTTTCTCAAGTGCAATTCCTTTTTCTCTCCCACTGGGAACTGAGAAGCACCGACACCTAAGGGCAACTTGGCACCCCATTTTTGCAATATCTATTTTCAAGGCAGAATCTGAAGGCAAGAGGATGTGTGTGTAGGCAGGAATGGATGAAGGGGAGGAGGAGTCTGAGGAAAAGGAAGGCAAATTCCCATTGTTTTCCCTAATGTATGCAGGGAGTTGTAACCTGAAGGATGTTTAAGCAACTTACATTCTCAAAAGCACACTATTTTATAACTTGAGGGGAAAAAAAACCCACAACCAAAACATGACTACCACTTGAGCACACTTTCTTGTATTAATGTGGCTTTGCAGAACTATGACAGATTAGCACATTAAAGTGCAAATTTGGTGATTTATTGTTATTACCACATACTGTATATATATATATATATGCATTTCCACTATCCCACGAAGTGCTTCCAGTGGTCTATTAGTCAGAGTAATAAACACTCAGGCTGGAAATCAAAGCATGTTAAATTTAATGTAAAAATGCATCAGCACAGACATGCAAGCTCTCAATTTACCTGCCTGGCTCTGAGGGATTCATTCAGCACAAAATATATTGGATTTTCCCCTTCTACCTATGTGTTGCATGGGGAAAACAGGATTTTATTCGTGTATGAAATTAGGTCTCAGTGGAACTCTTCTTATTTTTTCTTTTCTTTAAACTTGCTTTGCAATTTCCCTGGTACTTTCCATACAAAGATCTCAAAGTGCTTTAAATAACGTAAAGCCATCAGAGCACATCTCTCAAGAAATAAACTCTATTCTTACTCTACAGACAGGAGAAAAGTGCCAAGCTAACAGGAGCTAGGTGACTTGCAGCTCTACTCATATATGAAAACAACTGTAAAAGAAGAAAGAAGCTGTTGTAGGCTGAGGAGAGATAATATTCAAAGAGCAGGCCAGGTCATCTCATGAACAGCTCAAGGAAGAAAATTAATGACTAAGAAGTGACCGAAGAAAGGCCAAGTGCACTTGAGAATTTAATAAAACGAAGCCTTTGTTTTTCCTCCCTGGACAAAAGGCAGCATATATAGGAATCACCTGGAGCTGGCACAGCTCTCCCCCCCTGCCCCCCCTTCACAGGCAGATTTTTCCAAGGCATTTCTTCAAAGCAAAGGGAAGGGAGGGCAATAAGGGCGACAGGACCAAGCAGGGCACAGCAGGCGCCGGCAGGGAGCTGAGCCTGGGCAGGGTCCCACTGCAGGAGGAGAGACGGGTCCCTCCGCTCCGCACCTTACGTAAGGAACCACTTGTCAAACCTCATCAGCTTCCTCCTCTGAGCTCCCATCGCCCCAGCAAACAGAAACTAAGTGGCAAGTTCAGCTGGAAGGTCCCTCGGGGACCAAGTCTGATTAACGATTTTAGAAAGATAATCCACCGCTGGATTAATATCCCCCAAGAGAGTTATTTTTGGAGTTAAACTGCATGACTGAACAGCTGAGTCTAAGGAGCTGTAAACATGCTCTAGCATCTCTGCAAGCAATAAAAACAGGGCACAGAAGCCAGGGGGCTGGATGTACACTTTGTGTACGTAAAAAGGCTTTCATGCTGCCTTTTTCCCTTTTGTTACCCATTCAGGGCTATCCACCCCTGAACTAGACAGGAGTCAAAGGCCCAGCAGACACATGTCAATAAAATATCCAGATGCTTTGACACAAATGGAAGATAAAGCTGTAGAGGAGCTGTGAGCTGTACTCTAGTAAGAAATGGAAAACACGGGGTGATCTCAGAGAGCAGGCAACCCAGGGGGGCTGCAGCAACCACCAACACTGCAGGAAAACACGACCACACTCAACAGACTTCCACGGTTCAGAGTGGTCCATCAGCTTCCCAACAGGAACAATTCTTTGATGCTGAACCCTGAACCTGCTGATCAATAATGCATCATTAGCCCAGGAATGCACCATTTAATCATATTACGACAAAATGAACTTTGGGCCCTTCAGGTTTAAATACAACACTTTTCCTCTCCAAAATACTTGGAAACCAAGTATTAGAGGAGATTTTAGGAATGTGGCTGTGAAAGGTACAGAACAGGACAGTTTTTGCCACTGCCCACAAAACACAGGTAATATCTGTGTGGTTATCATCTCTCTCGTTCCCATATACCCATAACCTTTCTTCACAATTTCATTCTGAGCATATTCTCTTTCCCACAGTCGCCTTGCTCCTCTTCTTAGGAAGCATTTTATGTGGTTGAGACTTTACTACCGTTGACAGGCCAGCCCACTCTCAAAAAAAGTACTCCTCAAAACTAGAGAGAAAAAAAGGCTTTAAAGGGTGCTTCAGAAGAAAAGGTGGAAGAAATCACAACAGACTGGATGTACTCAGAATATAAGCAAGCGGGCTGTCTGGTCTTGCTTCTAAAGCACGTATTGAAGCATGCCAGAAAAAGTCAGGCATTTCTTCAACTTGAACATCCCCGCTTCTAAGAATATCATTTTCCTTCTACTAAGGAACTTTTAGTTGCATGTCTATAATTCAGAAGAGGACTAAAAACTTAGTTTTAATTATTCAAGTTTTTGTTTGAACATTCGTGGCAATTTACTTGACACTCCTATACCATCCAGTCAGATAAAGATGCTCTGTTCACTAAACATGTTAATATATGAGGTCTTTGAGCTAGACATCAGGAAAGTATCAAACCCAAGTATTCAAAAGACAAGTCCAATTAAATGTTTATTTTTGTTGTTATTGTTATTATGTAACTCACAAAAAACCCCAACAAAACCAAAACAACCAACTTAACCCCCACACCAACAACAGCATTCAAAGAGCTAAGGCTTCACAAAAAAGTGCATGATTTTTCAGAGATGCTGAGTACATGCCTAGCATATGAAATTTAAAGACCATGACAGGTATCAAGTACAGAAGCAAAATCAAATGCTACTCTGAGTACAAATGTCAGATTCTACTGAAACTTTTCACAGTTTATCAAGGCTTCCCTCTCATCACTGGGCTGTTTCTAAACGGAAGCATCAAAAAATATCCCTTAAAAAACCAGCTGAATACAACTTTCTTTTCCTGCCTCTTGGGATAGTCTTACACAACTCGAGAGGTAGGAGGGAAGCAATGGGGAAGAGATGAAGCCTCAATTTCAGCCAGTAGTGCTGCTGTTCTTAGAGCTGTGAGGAGAGAATTAAAGATTTCAGCATAGAAAGTTGAAGGGCAGGAAGAGAGGAAAAAGGAAATTGACGCCAAGAAACAACAAAATAAAGCAATGCAAAATATTACAGCTCAAAAGGAAGGAGGCAAATTTTTGTTTTGTTTGGGGAAGGCAGGAAAGGGGTGGTGCTTTTTAATGTTTAAACTAAACACACTCCAAAGGAGTGCAATGCAACTGGAAGTGGAATAAGTTCATTCCAGGTTAGCTGGAAATAGCTGAAAAGAAACAGAGAAAGTTCATCAAAAGTGCTGTGGATTTTGAATAAAATTCAATTAAGGACTGTAAAGAAATAACAAAAGACCACAGTCCTCTTTTCTACTACTAGCATGATCTGGCTATGGTACTTTGTAATTTCCTGGCATTTAGATAAGTCAGGGGGCTAGAAAGGTGGCACAAAAGAGCATCTCGAGTCAAGATGATAACACTTTACTGCCTCGCTTCAGCAGAGGTCAAATCAAGATAATGATGACTGGCTAGTCCCAAAAAACATAACAGATACAAGAAAATAAGCTCAAAGCTGGGAAAAGCCCTCAACTTCCTGCTGGAAGGAAGATGAAGCAGCAGTATAAAAAAACAAAGGGAATTTTTCACCCTATCAATGCTTGCTTACAGAGGAGCTCACGGCACCGCCAGGAAGTTTGTCAAACGGAGGAAGAGAGGGCAACAGAGATGTGGAATGCTAAAGGAAACAACCGAGTGACCTGTTGGCGCAGACAGGATGCTGAAGGTTGAAACAAACCGAATTATTTTCTGAAGTAATCATTCTGCGTGGAAGAATCCTGTGGAAAAGAGCCACACTGCTGTTCCACGGTGAATAAGCAGAGCCCAAAGCTCATCGTAAGGAAGAGAAACAGCAAAAGAAAGAGTGGATGCCACTTACGGGTCTGAGGAAGGCACAAAAATTTGGAAGCCTTTTGTCAGGCACTGACACCACTTCTTCAAAGATGTGCACTTTGGGGTGTCACAATATAAGGAAGAAAATAAAGCACCTAGAAAGCATTCAAAGGACAGCTATAGAGGTGGTCAAGGATCTAGAGGGCAATTTGTGTGAGAAGTGGCTGAGGTCACTTGGCTTGTTCAGCCTGGAGGAGGCTGAGGGGAGACCTCGTCATAGTCAGCAGCTTCCTCACAAAGGGAAGCAGAAGGGCAGGCACTGAGCTCTTCCCTCCGTGACAGGACTCGAGGGCACGGCATGAAGCTGAGTCAGGGAAGGTTTTATGCGGGAGATTAGGAAAAGGTTCTTCACACAGAAGGTGGCTGAGCTCTGAACAGGGTTCCCAGAGAAGTGGTCACAGCGCCAAGCCTGTCTGAGTTCAAGAAGCGTTTGGAAAATGCTTTTAGGCACATGGTGTGACTCTTGGTGTGACCTGTGCAGGGCCAGGAGTTGGACTCAGTGATCCTTGCGGGTCCCTTCCAGCTCAGAACATTCTATGACACTGTGAAAGATGACAAAAACCAGGAGAAGGAAAGAAACCGCCTGTCAGTAATCTTGCAGCAGAAATCAGCTCCATCTACAGAGGTGTTCCTACCAGCCCTGTTTCTCTAACAGTTACTGCAATCAGTGCATCAAAACAGCCAACAGTCAAAACACCCCACGTCTTCCTGACTTCTCAGCACTATACAGTCTCTGAATCCACCCCTGCAGACTCCTAACTCTGTTCACACTTCATATTCACAAAGAATAGTTTGCCCTTAACACTTGTGGACTTCCCAGAGGTGGCTCTCTGGAGGATATTCAGCAAAACAAGACAGCAAATGGGAAAAACATGATGGCCAGGAGAAAAAAAATAAAAAAATAGTAATAAAAAAAAGAACATGGCACAATTAATAGTAGAGACCTTGTCTACAGCTAACATTTGTGGAATAATTTGAGCTATTCTGCAGTAAAGAGATTGTATCTCCAAACAATATCAGTTGCTGAGACTAAGCCAGCATTTTAATGGACATCATTAAACCCACTTTGGAAACAAGAATATAGAAGATACTAAGGAAACAAACACAGACACAGTCACATCCCAAAACAACCACTGTTGACATAGTATATGCCCATCCTGATGCCACCCTGCTTTACAAAGTGGTGCTGTCTGTGTACCTGCAGGCCTGGAACCACTGTTCTGTGGTCATCCTAATGAGATATCACCCTGCCTTTCAATGCTGACACACACCTTGGGGCCCAATGTTTGTAATTCTAGATCAAGAGGAGCTTGCACACCTGAGCAATCATTTCAATTATACGGCCAGGTTACCCCTAAGATCACTGTAAGATAAAACACAAGCAAAAGGATACTGAAGAACCCAAGAACAGGGCAAAGTCCCAGTTCACACAACCAGAACGTGGATGGTATTTTGGAGGGATGCAAGAAACCTTTCGGAAGAAACCTGAGTACAAGATACTAGCAGTGCCAGCCCATTTCCAGGGGAGATCTGTCCAGCATAAAGCTTGGTAAACTGCATTAAGTGTGACACTTGGTAACAGGAGATCTGAGTATTTTAACATGAGACTATCCCTTACTCACCTCTCTATTGCGAAACCATGAATAGCAGATGACCCTGTCTGAGCAGGTGGGTGGGACAAAATGACTTCCAGCAGTCCCTTCCAGCCTCAACCATCCTGTGATTCTCTGAGAGCACTGATATAATGTCCCTGAGCAGTCTTGAAGTCCTAGCCTGGCCATCTGTGTTCAAATATTGTGCCTTTTCTGTACTTAATTGTGCACACAATGAGCAAAAAGAGCTGCTTTGTAGCAGGTTGCCTTCTATGCCAAAATAAGATTCTCTAAACACATTAAAACCAGCCGTGGGTTACAATCTCCATAACTTTTCCCAGCTAGCATCCAAGAGCACTCATTCAAAAAATACCCCAGTCTTCCATAACTTGAACCAAAATTCTAAAGAACAATGTGAAACTTTACTTATGACAGAAAAACTACTGTAAATTGCTTTTGTGTTACAGTCTACATGACATTCAAGCAGCGGATAGAATTTGTGGTCACCCCATAATTTTACTGCACACTTTGTTCAACATTAAAATCCACACGGCCCAGGGAAAGAGGAAAGAGTGATGCAAACATCATCCTTTATTGGTTTGAGTCATAAGCTCTAGGGAGTCATGCAGTTTTAGCAGCGGACAACAGTTGAAAAATCTTACTGTCTCTCCCTTTTAGCAGGGACAGCAGGACAGGCAATGCGTTCACTCAGAAATTACAACCCACATGTGGACTGAAACCCCCACTGAATCTATTTTATGCTATTATGCTGGGCTATTAAGAAAAAAAAAAAAAAAATCTGGGGGGAGGAGGGGAGACCTACCAGTTCAGCTACTACCTTTAAAGCTAAAGAGAGGAGTTATGATTGTCTGCTATCAGAAAAAAGTGGAAATACTTCGACAAAGAAACTTGACCCATGAAAAATACTAGGTAGTTTAGTAAACATGTTTACTTCATGGCTCGGGTAAAAAGCCATTATCAATTAAAAAGTCACCGCTGCAGTACATATGATGTGTTTCTCCAAGTAGCTTGTAGGTAACTGTAATTTCAAAGGTGCTCTACGACTCCTCAGATGACTAGAGCTAATGCTCACTGTCAGAAGCCGATGACTGCACAGCTGTGTTTCCCCATCGCCACGCTCTGGTTGAAGCTCCTGCTCCAGCCTCGCTGGGAACACGCAGAGTTATGCCAAGAATGAGCAAAACACTCACTGTTTCCAAATTGGCTAATAAACGAGCTGAGCGCTTAACCTCCCCACAATACATGCATCCAGACAAGCAACAAGCACTGAGGACTGAACTGTGCCAGCCACATTATTCTGCAAGACAACTCGTGGCAGTTTTCTTCCCAGGAGCCAGAACATCAATTGTCACCGATTGCTGCTGCAACTCAATCAACTTCTATCAAAACACCCATTCAAAATGAACCAGCACTTGCTGTGTGATGCTTTACTCTGTTATCCTAAAAACAAATAGAGTGCCTCAAATATTTAATGTCTTCATTCCACACAGGAGTTATTGCCAAGTATTTTACCTGCTAAGAACTTACAAATTCTAGCTACAGAACAGGGAGAAGCTGGCAGCAACAGGCAAAAGGACGCTATGCTTTTGCTGCATACTGACATACATACCTCTGACTTAGTACGTAACAAAAGAAATAGATCTTCATAACTGTTTTATGTTAAAAATATCGTAACACATATACATCATCCTGGGCCACCATCCTTACATTCTCTGGTAAAATAAAATCTTTCTGCTCCAAAAAGCTCTCTGAATGGTAAGATCCAGTTCCACAGCAGATCTGGTGTCTGCTTTGCCTCCCTCTCCCCAGTGCCAGCACTGGCACTTGTCCAGCTCAGAGGGATGGAGTGTCCAAAAACTAACCCACAAAACAAAAACAAAGACACATTTTTAGACAGATTAGCCCCTTGAATGCGTTCACCACTCACTCACCCAACCAATCAGGGCCACAACAAGGAACGTGTAAGGCCAAAGACGAAAACAGGACTATAACCTGCCATTCTTAAATCATTGTGTAAACCTGAGACCAAAAAAAAAAAAGAGGAAGAGGATTTATTTCACCTGTGCAAAGTTCATGGCACACAGCTGAGATTCAATTCCATAGAGAAGAATGATGTAAAAGTATGCAATTACCAAGTTCATCATAGTATGTCTCATTAACTCAATGAGCTCCTTTATAATTGTAACAGACATTAAAAGACTGAAGTATTTGGATAAAATCCAAACACATTTTCAGTGCTCTGATGATTGCCAGAGTTCATCCCTTCAGAAATACAGAGTCACATCCCTTCACCAAGCATCCTGTGAAAGAAACCACTGCTTATCCTCCTTCCTTTCAGACTTCCGTGGTCCCAAAATTTCCCTATTGCATCTGGGGGCGAGGGGTGGCAAATCACTGTTCAGTTAACTTTCTAGTACAGTTTGACATGTCAGAACTCTTTCCAAATAAAGCTGTCAACTGAAGTTGCCCATTTTGAACTTCCTAGAGGGCTAACACCTGGCTGAAAAGTCCTTTGCGTGAAAATGCCAACACTAAAACAAAGCCCAACACATATCTCAGTGGCACTGTTCATCTGCTTTCAGTAGTAACTTAACATCATGAGTTCTCTAATGTTCAATCAGTAAGTGTGATTTCGGTATTAATCGCTTTAAAACACAACAGACTCCTCTTTCTGCCCTTCAGTAAAACACTTCTACTCTGCTGTGGACATTAAAACAGCTTTACACGTCTGGCAGTACAGAGACAACAGCAAAGACAGAGCCTTTCCCACCCTCATTTCACGCTGTATTAAGCAATATTCACAGGCTGTACTCTGAAAGTTCAAGCATTTCACTACTGAAAGAACATTTCATTTCTTCTCAGTCCTCGAGCCGCATTCACAGAACCACAGACACAGCCCACCAGAAGACTTTAATCTGGAGTCAGGAGTATGATCAGGAAAGATGTCCCATTTCCAAACCTGCCCTGTAACAAGTAAGGGGACTCCACATCTCTGAAGGCCAGGACATGAGTCCCAATTCAGTTACAGTCCCTTAGTCCTAACAGGGCATCTGGCTGTTCTGCCAGAGCCAGATGCGACTTCCTTCTGCCTTACTTTGAAGATCTCTGTAGGGCTCAAAAAAACATGTTCTCCACCATGTGCAGTTCCCAACTGCTTCTCCTTGATCTGGGCATGCAAAACTTGAGAGAACAGTGTACCAAAGGAACGAAGGAAAAGATGTTTTTCAAGATTTTTTCATGTTTTCTTTTCACCCGTGCCATTCTCCAAACCCTGGAGCAGATCCCCACACCACCCTCACAAGTCTCTTTTCTTGGAGTGTTAAAGAATTAGATATATTTCACCCAGATCTCTTACCTTCCTGGCCTCACCCACTATGTCAAAAATTTTGACTAGGATTTGGAAAAAAAACCCAAAAAGATTAAATTAAGTCTACTTAAGTCACTTACAGGAAACTCTGAAACAGCATTGTCAACAGGTAAACATGCTACATCAGTACCCAGGAAAAATCTAACGCTCCCATTTAAACAAGACAGAAAAATGTATTCCAGCATCTGCAAAACAAACCTTTTGAGGCACAAAAGCCCCAGACTCTTATTTGACCTTGGTGTCATTGAGACAATGTAATCATTAGCAGCTAGTGTAAGATGCAGACCACAGAAAAATAAACTGAAAAAACACCACCTGCAAACACACCTTGTATCTGATAGCACTGATTAAAGAGAACCCCCTGCCACACGTAGCGATCACACTGTTTAAATGAGCAGAGAGTTTGCTTCAAAAAATGAACAGAGAACGCGCTTCAAAGACAAAGATGTTAAACTTGGAACCAAGAACACTTGTGTTTAATTTTCTTTTATTCAAAGGCTTTGTGTGTGGCCACGTGCTTGCCCTTTGGTCCTCTGTGCCTTCAACAACCCGCTATAAAATGGAGCACCACACTTCTGCAGAGAAGGTGAGGGGCATTTAGAGGCTACGGGGAGTTGCATCTAATCAGGCTGACAGCTTATCCAGAATGGGAAGCCACCTTGTTTATTCATATCCTTGGACAGACTCCTCACCCAGATCTTCCTCTATTTCACTCTTCCTAGCCCTCAAGGTCCAGAAAGCAGAGACTGGCTTACCTATTTCTTGCTACTATCCTTATTCCAATACAACACCTTCCATTAAAACCCAGAGAGGTAGAAAGGGAAGATGCTGCTTCAGAGCCTGCTGGAAGCAGCCTGTGCTCTTTTGGAGCATTCCAGAGCATCAGCATCAGCCAGGACTTCTCAGGAGAACCCCAGATATGCCCTCTGAGGTGGGGCAGAAAGGGACAAACCCTTTTTTAGCAGTATTTATTGTCCAATAAATATAATAATTCTCTTACTCTCCTAAATTAAAAGATCCATTACTGACACAAAACTATAAATACACTTCTAGGTGGACTATACACTTCAAAAGAAATCAGCAAGGGAAACTAATTTCCCAGGCAAAATAAAAGCATCATCATTATACTCATTTAAGTCAAGACTGAAAGAGCACACAGAACATGCTGTAGGGACCTAGTCTGAAGTCTCATTGCCATTTTCCTTTACATACAAAGCTGTTTCTCCTTATGTTAAGCATCCCCAAGGCATGCACAAATGCCTGTGGAGCCAATCAAAATGCAAATACTCTGAAGCAGCCCAGAAAGCAACTACTGCTCATCTCTTTACCCCGTTCTCCCTTTTACTCAGGCTTTCATCGTTTGCTGTGAGTGACTTTGCCAAAAATTGTGTGCTTTGGTTTGAGAGTCCTGAAAATTTGAGCTGTTCTCAACTTAGCAATAGTCTGGCATCTGGCTCACTGGTTCAGCCGTTCCTGGCAAGTGCCCTAATTTCAGCACACACACGACAGGAAGAGCCCCCTGTCCTGTCACAGGAATTACCTCTCTCCAGACCCAAATAATCTCTGTAGTTTTTACACAGTGAAATTAAAGCAAGCTTGCTGGCTTCCTTGTCTCCTGCCCTTGCTTTTAGTCATTTAATTGCTGAAGTGGAAATACAGGCGTTAAAAGGCATGACAGAAAACACTTGCCTCTTGCTTTGAAGGCGCATAATCCGACAGCAAAACGAAAAATCCCACAGCTATGAAGGATTCCAATTTCCTCAGGAACAGTTCCATCCCTAACAAGATCAAACTGAACTATTCCCCTTAAATTGAGGAGGTGCCACTTTTTAACAGTTTCTTCCTTAAATCTGTTGCTATTTCTCCTGGTTCGTCAACCAACCTTATTTAAAAGAAAGAAGAATCGTATCTTATAAGGAAGAAGGCAGCAAGGTAGCTTTGCATGTCACCAGCCAAGACACCTACAGTATGTATTGCTGCTTTCTGTGAACAGAAACTCACCCATGGCAAAGGCTGAGAAGTAAAAAGCAGTTGAGAAATCAAAAGCCTTGTTGAGCACATTTCCCTTCCGAGCAGCCACACATGTGATGCAGTACAGCGTTTAGGCTGTGTGTGAGAAGGAAGGGGCCACAGGTCTCTGCTGGCACACTGTAGCCCTCTAAATTTTCATTTTCAAGTTTTCAAGAAAACATTACATTTCTATATAGATGACAAAGCTTGCAGTGATACTCAGGAGAGGTGTTTTCAAGCACTTGTAGGTTAAACATCACCTAAAGCATGATTTGACCTGGATCTGCTTTTAGATTTTTTAATTATTGACTTATAATATGTGCATTAAAAGTCACTGGAGACAAAAAGTATTTGCATTGAAGACACTATTTTTGCTTTTGCATGACTTTAAAGTGATGACAGGTTTAAGACCCACTAGAGTAAGCAGGGACTGGACGCTAATGTGCTTTCCTTGCTTTTAGCACATAAAATTTTCACATGATCAACTTTACAAACAATAGCGACTGTCAAGAGTTTTACCATGTTCTATTTTAATAAGGATGACGTGGGGAGACTTTGTTGATTTATTTATTTTTAAATATTCATAGAAGAAATCTAAACCTAAAACTCACCTTTAGCCTAGGCAGTACAATTCATCTCTCACCTTCGGCTTTCTTTGTCTCCTTTTCTTTTCTGACAGTGTTTTATTTCCTTTTACATGACCCATTCTTCAAGCCATCTTCCACTCCCTCAAAGAGATTATACACACACACCAACCATTTTTCCCCCAGGTGGAGATTTTGTACCAACTGCTGAACTTTCATCTCAGCCAAAGTGCATCCCAGCTGAGATGCAACCGAGACATTTCAACCCACACCAATCTCTCTCTGCACCTTTGAGGTTTTTAAAGCACGGGATGCAAGACCTTCACTGCCGATTTGGGAATTTCGGAGATGCACACTGATATTTTGCTCTTTCTGTATCTTTTTTTTTTTTTTTTAAATGTCAGATCGAAACAACCTATGCTCAGTAGAAGCCTATTATTACAGCTTTCACGAAGGTTAAAAGTTCAAAAGGAAAGCTGGTTTCTTCATTTAGCAGCCTCTTTCAACAATTGTGATAAAGGGACGCCAAAGGGCGAGCGGATGTGTAGGTAAGGCGGCAAGGGGGATGAGAGGACGGGTCTCAAAGTTTTTAATTCTCTTATTTATGACTCCCCCTCTTCCACCAGGTTCTGACCTTACCTTCTTCAGGGGACACTGTCCCAAATATTAACTACCAGAAATTACTAAAACCGAGAAGAGACACACATTTCTCCTGCTGTCCTCCTCAACACACACAGAGCAAACAGTCCCCAAAGCACATTTTACCCTGCAGGCTTTGGGAAAACATGTCCCAGACACACAAGATGTAACCATGTAAATTATACCTCTTTCTCCAGCTTGCAGGCTTACTGCACCTTCTTTCAAAATCCCCTTCCTGCTGACAGATATAAATCAAGCAAGCAAACCTACTCTGTGAAGTCAAAACTTCACGTGGCCATAAAAGACACTTTTTTTTTCTCCTTTTTTTGAACATTAACTTTGCACATGAGCATGAGCACCAAAAGTAACACACCAAGTATTATCTTGCAGTGTTTTTTCTAATGAAAATACTCTGTAACCACAAAAGGAAATGCTTACGGATCAGTAATGAAGGGACTGATTCATATGCCCCAGAGAACAAGTGCTGAACAATGCACACTCAGTGAGCTTTCAGCTTTATCCCTTATTAAAATAAAACCACGTGCCTGATCTTTGCCCACTTTATTAATGTTTTTGCTTGTCAAGATTACGAAAGTAAGCATGAACAGAAGAGTTAGAAGGAAACAATTCATCATGAAAGCCTATACAAAAAACATCAGAATTACCATCTATCTTACTTCCTCTCTTAAAAATGTACATTTATAGATTGGAAGGACAAGATGGGAATTGCAGTTTGAAAGTCACAAAAGTAGGCTGACGCAAACAATAAAATACTAAATCCCAAATGTAACATAGCCTCTGCTACTGTACGTAAACATCAGCTGGTCATCTGTCAATCCATTGAAATGCCACATGCATTGGAAAAATATTAAAGAATCAGCAATAAAAAAGGAAGAAACCCTTGAAAAGGCCAGAGACTTATCAATTCCAAGTTGTGCATAAATAAATCCTCAGATCCAAGGAACAACTGTGTGACTTTACATCTCAATATCTTATGTTCCAGACACATTCCCCACATGAGTTCTTCACTGGAAGGCGAATCTGGGTTGACGTCACAATGGAGAACAAGGTTTAATCCTTCCCGTTGAGTCCCATTCCAGAAGATATTTGCTCTACATTACGAAGTGTGTCACATTTTCCACAGGGCATTCAGGAAACTCCTAGCACAAAAACAATGAACGGGATGTTGCAGGCCAGGATAGAGCTACATTCACTGAACAGGAACATTTGAGGAAGGGGAGGAGGGCACTTTGCACAGTCTTTTATTAGTCAGTGTCTTCTCAGTTCCAGCCCTGTACACGCTTCGTTTTGGTGGGATAAGCAAAGTTTGCATGCAGCTCTTGCTTGGCAGAGCAATCCTTTGGTTTTATAAGACTTAATGCCCCAGAGAACTTTACAGAATCCCCAACCATGAAACAGCTGTGACAGGTTCAGCCAGTTCACCACAGTTCACGCTCTTGCTCTTGGACCATCTGTAAACTCATCATGGGCATGCCTGCCAGCCAACCTGAGCACAGGAAAAACCTGTACTTTTGGGGTCAGTTTTATTAGCAGAAATGTTCAAAACATCACTGCTCAGAATTATTCTCGTCAATTAGACCTGATCTATTACTACATTACTCCTATCCCTGTGCCTGGAGATACCTGGAGCATTAATATTCCCACAGCAATAGGGCAGCTACACAGAACACAAGCGCAATACCCGTATATTGAAGGTTCCCATGGTCTCAAGTGATCAGAAGCTGGTTCTCTACCTCCTCACTGGGTCCTTCCTACATAGGGAGGCCTCTGCACAGTATTTCAGTTGGATCAAAGCTTATGCACCTTCCAGAAACACCTCTTGGTAAATCCCATGCTCCCAACTCTTGATAGAGTCCATGGGAGGGACCACAACGAGCCTTGCTGGCTGCAAGAGGAAGGAATCACTGAGAATTCCAGTTCTTTAAGGAACCACTAGGATTCCAAGAGCAGTGGAAGTTCTTCAAGGCAGTGAGCTCCTGAGCACTGCTCTTGCTTTACAAAGTGGTCACCCTCATGTTGTACGAATGAACTCCCAACAAGCTTTCATTTAATTTATTTTTTTTCAGCAGCGGCATGCATTTCCAGCTTCCCTATTTCAGATCTGGTTTTATTCATCAGACTTTCCACAGGGTAATCCTAGAAGAGTAACCCTAATGCAATACTTTCAGCATCAAATTGAGAGGCCTAATTTGTGGCCACAGCTGTGGCCTGTTATCTGTACTTCATCACTCCAATCCAGCACAACACAAACTCCATAATTCTTCAAACTCTGACATGTCTCTACACCACAACAGTAATTAATTTGCCTCTTCCAGGCTCTGTCATTAAAATAAAACTGTAACATACCACAATCTGAAAATAAAACAAATTCAGCCCCAGTCCTACCCAACCTCTCTATAATCTAAAGAAAATCCCTGCAACTTCAGCATTTAAGAATTGGGACTTTTGTGGGAAACTTTTTTTTATTCGTATGCTTACTTTTAGAAGTTAATGATAAATCTGAAGCAGTAACTTCACATTAGCACCCAAAGGACACTATTAGCCCATTTTTTTACAGAGACCTGGGGAAAAAAAAAAATCTCCCCTGGTCAAAACAGAAAAAAAACTTAGTGGAATGTTTTCATATTAACCTGAAAACAAACAAACAAATTAAACCCCAAACCAGCCAAAAACTTCACAAAAACTACTGCACTACAAAGACTTTGAGACTAAATGGCAGTTTCAAAGACAATTCAGGCTAAGAAATATCACCCTATAAACCTGTGAATAGGGGATTCATTTGATAGTGCCCTCATTAGGTAAGTTAGGGCCATTAAAGCCTTTTCCCAATAACACAGTAATTGGCTTTTCATATAAAGAAAAAAGGTTTTCCTCCTTTCATTTGCAAACAAAACTAACAGTCAAATAGCATTCATCAGATGGAATAACGCTTCCCTGCTACATCATAAAAAGAAACCTCACTTCAAAGTAAGATCATTTTAGACTTCAAAAAATTTTTAATCAAAAAAGGACATTCGCATTTAAACCACTACAATTTTATTTGAACTTTTATTCACGAAGTGTACTCAGCTCCATTCCCTCCTCTTGGAAGCAAATATAGTTCATATTAGTTCCCTTATATTCCACATTGGAGCATAGGGCAAAACCACTTTGATATTCCCCTTAGCAACAGGACTAGCAGATCAGGCAGGGGTCTAAGAAGAAACATATCACTTCCAAAATAAAACTGCATTTCATAAAGTAATTAAACATCCCACACAGGTAGCACAGCTGTACCATTCAAGAAGCTCAGTGATTAAAGAATGGCCTTCGGAATACAAAGCCTGCAAATGTGGCACACATCCTTTCATAATAGGCACACTGCTTTACAAAGTTAGGTGGATCTCTATGAGTGTTTTTGAGCCTTAACCAAATAATAAATGTATCTCCAGCAACCTTCAAAATTACTCTTTTAAATTTTCCTAAAGGCCCTTTTCAAAACACTGTTCCCTTCTGTATCAGGTATACTCTAAAGGCACTTAACCCTAAAGTTTGCTACCCCCAGTATCTTACCATAAATCAAGAACTACCTTTCTCAGCTGATATTTACTCTTATCACTACTAACAAGATTATTTAATCTTGCTGTTTAAAAGAAAGATAGATACTGCCTCATTGATTAGTTTTACATGGCAATTTTAAATGAATTATTGCTAAATGCACAATGCTAGGCACCAGGGCAAACTCACACGGGTAACCAATTAAAACCAATAAAACTGAAGAGAAACAGCCATTTATCAGCAGAGACTTAAAAAAATAAAAAACAAACACAACCCCCCCCCCCAAGAAACCCAAACCAAACCAAAAAACAACCCTCACAAAAAAAAAAAACCTCACCACCATCCTCCCAGAAACACGTCTCAGATCATAGCTGTAATACATAGCAACAGGTGAGATTGATGGACAGTAGTTTTATTGCACATTATAAAACATGTCTCCATGTTTCCCAGACCATGTTACTTGACCCACTCCTGCCCACAGACAACACCTTTTTCCTTCTTTTGCCTTGTCATCATGTTCTTTACTCTGCAGACTATTGCAACAGACCAGCTATTCTTTTCTGTCAGATTGATACAGACCCAAGCAAGTTTAAAGCAAGTGTTGTCTAAGTTGAATTTAGCTTTGAAGTCTGCTGCTTGCTCTTCATGACAGAAAACAATGTTTTGCAACATAGCTTGTTTACTTTCTCCAGCTACACCAATTACACTAATGAGAGTTCCTACCCTCACAAACCTACCTTTTTTTTTTTTTTCTTTTTTATATAAAGCAATCATTTAGCCTCACAGGCTTGCCAATCTGGTGAAGAGGGCTTTAAACTAAAGCTGCTGGGGGAGGGGAACCTCAATTTGCTCCACTCATAACCAGTTTGGAGCCAGGGCCAGCAAAGGATGTTGAGAACCTGAAGAGGGATTGAAGGTCAGCAGGAGAGCACCTGAAGAGCAGCACAAAGGGATTCCAGTCACTCCAGTCAGTAAATCGGCTCCTTCGGGGGCCCAACTTAAATGCCTTTATGCACACACACACAGAGGGAATAAAAAGAGAAGTTAGAGACATGCACACAACTGCAGGGCTGTGATCTTACGGGCACCGCAGAGAAATGCCAGGGTGACTCCCGTGACCTGGAGTATTGGTATGGAAGGATACAGGCTCTACAGGAACCAGGAAGGGAAGCCTGGGAGGTGATGCTGCCCTCTGTACCGATGACCAGCTGAGGTGCATGGAGCTCTGCCTAGGGATAGATGAGGAGCCAGCTGAGAGCTTATCTGTCAGGATTAAAGGGAGGTCAGGCACAGGTGACACGGGAGTGGGGGTCTGCTGCGGGCTGCCCGAATAGGAAGACAAGCAGATGAGGCCCTCTATAGACAGGTAGGAACAGCCTCATGTTCACAAGCACTGGTCCTCACAAAGGACTTCAACCACCCTGACATTTGCTGGAGGGACAACACAGCAGGGCCTAAAAAATCCAGGAGGTTCCTGGAAGGCTTTGGTGGTAATCTCCATCTACAAGTGCTGGAGGAGTCAATGAGCAGAGGTGCTATGCCAGACTTTGTTTAAACCAACAAGGAGGGGCTGGTAGGGAACGTGAAGCTCAAGAGCAGCATTGGCTGCAGTGACCGTGAAATGGTAGAGTTTGGGATCCTTGGGGCAGCAAGAAGGGCACACAGCAAGCTCACTACCCTAGAGGTCAGGAGAGCAGACTTTGGCCTCTTCAGGGATCTGTTTGGTAGAGTACCATGGGATAAAGCCCTGGAGGAAAGGCAGGCCCCAGTTGATATTCAAGGATCACCTCTGAAACTCAGGAGCAATGCATCCCAATGAAGAAGTCAGGAAAAAACGCAAGGAGGCCTGCATGGATGAACAAGTAGCTCCTAGACAAANGCAGGCCCCAGTTGATATTCAAGGATCACCTCTTTGAAACTCAGGAGCAATGCATCCCAATGAAGAAGTCAGGAAAAAACGCAAGGAGGCCTGCATGGATGAACAAGTAGCTCCTAGACAAACTCAAGCAGAAAAAGGAAGCCTATGGGGGTGGAAGAAGGGACAGGTGGCCTAGGAAGAATACAGAGGAAGTGTCTGAGCTGCCATGGGTCAGGTTAGGAAAGTTAAAGCCCTAAAAGAATGAAATCTGCCCACTGATATCAAGGGCAGCAATAAAAGACTCTATAGGTACATTGGTGATAAAAGGATGACTAGCGAAAATGTGGCCCTCTACAGAAAGAAACTGGAGAACTGGTTACCCGGAATATGGAGAAGACTGAGGTACTCAATACTTTTTTGCCTCAGTCTTCACTAGCAAGTGCTCCAGCCACACCACCCTCATTGCAGAAGGCAAAGGTAGGGACTGGGAGAACGAAGAACCACCCGCTGTAGGAGATGATCAGGTTTGACACCAACTAAGGAACCTGAAGCTGCACAAGTCCCTGGGACCTGATGAGATGCGTCTGTGGGTCCTAAGGCAACTGGCAAAGGACGGGCTAAGCCACTATCCATCGTATTTAAGAAGTCGTGCCAGTGAAGTGAAGTTCCCACTGACTGGAAAAGGGGAAACAGATCTGCCATGTTAAAAAAGAGAAATAAGGAAGACCCAAGGAACTAACAGGCAGTCAGTCTCACCTTTGTGCCTGGCAAAATCATGGAGTAAATCTTCCTGGAAACTGTGCTAAGGCACATGGAAAGTAAGGACCTGATTGGTGACAGTCAATATGGCTTCAATAAGGGCAAATTGTGCCTGACAAAGTTGGTGGCCTTTTATGACAGAGTTACAGCACTGGTAGATAGGGGAAGAGCAAATTATATCATCTACCTGGAGTTGTGCAAAGCATTTGACACTGTCCCACATGGCATCCTTGTCTCTAAATTGGAGAGACATGGATTTGATGGATGGACCGCTTCACGAACAATGAGTTGTCTGCATAGTCACACTCAGAGTTGTGGTCAACAACGTCCAAGTGGAGAGCAGTGATAAGTGGTCAGCACTATCTAACATCTTTGCCAGTGACATGGACAGTGGGACTGAGTGCATACAGCAAGTTTGCTGATGACATCAAGGTGCGTAGTGAGGTTGAAACACTGGAGGGAAGGGATGACATCCTGAAGAACCTGGACAAGCTTGAGAGATGGGCCTGTGCGAACCTCATGAAATTTAACAAAGCCAAATGTCAGGTTCTGCATCTGGACCAGGTCAAACCTGAGCACTAATACATGCTGGGCGGAGAATGGATCAAGAGCAGCCCTAAGGAGAAGGATGTGGGGACGCTGGGGAATGAGAAGCTTGACATGACTAAGCAGTGTGGGCTTGCAGCCCAGAAGGTCAATCATGTTCCAGGTTGCACCAAAAGCAGTGTGGCCAGCAGGTCTAGGGAGGGGATTCTGCCCCTCTACTGCCCTTTAATGAGACCTCACCTGCAGTGCTGCATCCAGCTCCGGGCTCCTCAGCACAGGGAGGACATGGAGCAGGTCCAGAGAAGGGCCACAAAGATGATCAGAGGAAAGGAGGACAGGATGAGAGAGTTGGGGCTGTTAAGCCTGAAGAAGAGAAGGCTCCAAGGAGACCTCAGAGCAGCCCTCCAGTACCTAAAGGCAGTCTGCAGGAAAAATGGGGAGGGCATGTAGTGTGATAAGACAAGCCTTAAACTGAGAGTAGGTTTATATCAAACATTAGGAAAAACTCTTTACTGTGAGAGTGGTGAGACACTGGAACAGGTTACCCAGAGAAGCTGTAGATGCCCCACTCCTGGTAGTGTTTGAGGCCAGGCTGGAGGGAGTTTTGGACATCCTGGTCTAGTGGAAGGAGTACCTACCTGTGGTGGGAGGGTTGGAACTAGATGATCTTTAAGGTCCCTTCCTCCCTTCCTCATAATATGATTCACGAGCTCCGGCTTTTAGAATAGCATCAAGACTGGATATTTGCAATAAAGCCACAGGAGCTGATTTGACTTTCACTGACCCCTAAGTCCTTGATAAGGATGTCCAGAAACTTCCCAGTTTATGTATTATTGGCATATACTATAGGATATGCAAATATATATCATTACCCAGGTACAAACAAGGATCGTGACTCATCCATGGGCTTCTGTTCACTGCAGCAAGGAACAAATTGCACAGCATTCTAGTACTCTACTCCCCTCCACAAAATTACTCATCCAAGATTGTTCACGATATAAACTGATATAAACTGTGCAGCTGGGGAGCAGAGGTCCAAGGCATAGATGCATCTTGGTTTGAGAGCCTATCTACATTTTGACGAAACATGAAGGACCTCCTCAAGAGTCCTGCCACAGAGGAGGAGAAATACATGAACTGCCATCATTTACTAATACACAACTTTGCCATGTGGCAGCCCACGATACATTCCTGTCCTGTAGAACCAGGTGCAAGTTATCTGCATAAATTCTCCTGATAAGACCTTCATGCCAAGGTCACACCAAAGCCACTGTCAGAACTTACAGCAGAAAATGAAAGTAAACGTCTTTTTGCTGTTGGTTTCCATGAGGGAAGGATTTTACCTTTAACTCCCAAATTCAAGGTTAGTGCCACAGTCCTGGGAGCAGCTTCTTGCATACAAAGCAAGGAGCAGAGGAATCAAGAGAGATACAAAAGGAGACCAGTGAACTACTGAAATGTGCAAAGTCTTTATTTCTTTAAGATATTGCCTAGATTCTGAAGATGACTAAGAATTTTATTCATGAAAAATCAACCCCAAATAACTCAAAAGAACATTCAGCGTGGGAGGTTCTTTTGCAAAAATTAAATAGCAATTGTGATGAAATAGTATCTTCTACCAAGTTACCAAAGAATTTACATTTTGCTTATGCTCTTACCTAACTGTGCAGAGCCAGGAATCATATACCAAGAGAAATAGTCAATTTGTTATCTCAAAATGTAGCATTATTTCAAAAATGTAGGTGGAAGGGCAGGAAGCAAAAACAAGGTTAATTTTAAAAACACTCTTAGGGCAAGACTCTTATTCCAGAGCGATCCGGTAGATTGACCCTCCAGTTCACATCAGCTGCAGATCTGCACAGAGCTAATTTTAGCAGTACCTCCAAAAGGCTGGCTAAGTACCGAGCATATCTGACCTACTAATATGCAAACTAGTTATCATTTGACTTACCTGTACCCACACCTGATGTTTCTTGATTTAAAACCTAGTATCTCAAAAGTGCTGCCAGAAAACAACAAGAAAGACTATTAGCACAAAGCAGTACTTGCTAACTATGCTCTTTGGATTTTTTCCTTCTTGCTTACCTGTGCTATATTCACAGGAATGTGAATTTCTTTCATTTAGGTACACTGTCTAGATGTTTTGTGAACATCAGCAAGCCAACAGAGCTCCAACTCCTCTGATACCATCATTAGAATATGTGTATTCTAAGGATTTTAGTTTCCAAAGTTGTTTATAACTTTAGGACTCGATGATCCTTGTGGGTCCCTTCCAATTCAGAATCTTCTGGGATTAAATCTGTGATTACTTTGCTCTTGACATACTGCTATAAACCCAAAAGGCAAAAGAAGCCACAGCTATACCCTGGTTTCTCTTTAAAAATGTATAAAATCAATTCTCCTGTTTAAAAGGTCATTAAAACAATACATTTGTTCAGTTGAAGAGATCAAACACTGACTCTAACTCCATCAGCTTAGGACAATGTCCTATTATGCTTCAAAGTCACATGTAGTACATATCAAATGAAACGTCAGAGCAGCAAGGCATTGAAATGCATATTTGACATACTTTTTGCATCTCAGTACATTTCACTTCTCAATGAGGCTGTGGGTGGGAGAGGAAAAGGTTGATTCCTTATGGATTTGAGTGTAAAGGCATCACTTGGTAATTCAAATCATGAGATGTTACAACTGCCCACTGCTAGACACTGCCACATACAGGAAAAACAAGCACCAGAGATCACCATTCTGCACATTCAGACACTTACAATCACTGTCTGTCTCCTCATATGGCAGCATTATACAGCCCTCACGTCGCAATGCCAACATCAGTAACTTGGCATTAAACTTTCAAGCCGTTCATTCTTATTTGTGCACAACAATATTTTCTATTCTCGAGTACCCCACATCACTGGGTTTATATCAGGCCTTGAACAATGGGGGAAAAAAAAATCACACACCAAAAAAAAGTGTATTTTTAAAGGTCCAAAGTTGCTGCTGTCATTTTGCAAACCCACTTCTACAATGTTAGGAACTGGTCAGTCAGAGCAAAATCATATCACATTTTGTCTCTGCTTCCAAAAAGGATAAAAAGTTAAACAGACTCCCTGTTTACCATGTGTTGATTAATCTGTGTACACATCCCTCATCTTAGACTCTACAAAACACAGAGCAACACTTTATCTCACATGAATATACTAAGCCAGGTGCACCAAAAGCAGATGTAGATGCCTGAACTCTGTGGAACATTAAAACAGTCGGTTTGTGTCTGCCATAATTTCCCAGAAAAACAACTCTACTCATGGGGAAAATTCCTGTAAATTATTAATTTTTCCCCAAGTTCACCCTCCCCTTTACAGTAATGAACAAGGCCAAAGACAAACTTCACAATTCCACATGGATGTTAATTAAATACCACCACAGCCATTACTTCACATTTCTCATACAGAGGGCTCTTAGTCATTTTGAGGAGATCGGCATCATTACTGGCAATTTGCAAACGAGGGATGTGAAAAGCAGAAGACCGACTAGAATAATATCAGTAAGTGCAGAGACAGAGTTGGTCAGCCTGAAAATGTTAGGGCACAAGAAATAAAAACTTTGAATTTACACTGAACTGGCTAACGTCAACTACTGCTTGTTTGAACACTCCTCCAATTTGCCTACAAGAAAAAAATGAAAGTAGATGCAGATAAACTTTACTACAAGCAGGTTAATAAGATTACATTAAACTTCTAGAGGTATTTGAGTAAAATTTAAATGCCTTTAATTTTATTTAATGTACTTAACTGAGGAAGTAAAGAAACTAAAACTAAAGCCACTTAAACTCTGCTTACATGTCCTTGTATAAGAGTACTATATAATTTAATCCACTTCCAAAGCATATATTAATCTGGATTAATTCTTTCTAGTGTTCCTATGTAGATAAACCCTCAGCATATGCTAAATGCATAGGCCGCTTTCTCAAAGAGATAAACTACCTTATGCTTAGCATAAAAGATGAAGTTACTGGTGAACTATAAATTAGGGAAATTTATATAACACACCGATACCCCGCTTACATACCCTTAAGTGGGGTAACAGAATTGTGATGTCCTGAATTTCAGATTCAATGTTTCCCAAGTAATGGAAATTATATCTTTATTTTGAGCTGGTTGCAAAAACCATTTTAAATAAGGTTTCAGCCAGATCTCTCAGTTTACTGTCCCTTAAATCCGAAAGAAAGATTTCATGTTGACATCTGATCTTTTTTCTACCAGTGTAAAGATCAGTCGTCGCCTAGAGATGAGTTGATGCAGCTCGTTATATTTGATTTCCTGTAGATGTCTTCATTTCAGACAAATGAAACGTGCCTCCCGCACAAACTTTTTGAGATTCAGTGATGTCTTGCGGAAGGTTTTCTGAGGGCATAAGAAGTAGGTTGACTCTTTCTGTGGGCAAAGCTTCCTTGTATATAAAAGTCATACGTCTACAATCCTTCGTTAAGACAACCCAATTTTCTCTGTATGAGAGGCAAACACCACCTTACAAACCCATTTGTGAAATGCAGGAGGACTCTGCTCTGAACAGCTGGCAGCGCACAGCCACAGCTGGAGCTGTACTTCTTCCTCCACCCACCTTCCCACAACAGCCACTACTCCACAGCAAAGCCACAGAAACTGTTCTGTAGGTCAGGTCTTGAGCGAAGCCCACTGGCAACCACCCCACCTGACCCACCCCACCACCTTACAGAGAGGTGGGCCTCAGAAAGAGTCAGCACCGGCAGCCATGGGTGAGGTGAGACCTGAAACCAAGCGAGGAAGTTCTACCAAGGTTCATCACCAGTCACACATACAGGGAACTAGAGAGCTGCCTTGCTCTATCCAAGGGGGGAAAATGGGTCAGTGACCAAGGGTAGAGGGGGAGACAAGGAGGCTCAGCTATTACAAGTGGCAGGAACTAATGCACAGCAGGTTGGTATTGAAGTCTTGGTCTTGCTGTGAAAAACCAATATGGTCAACTAATGAAAGTCAAACACCAATTTTAAGAAGTTGTGGAAGCTCGTACAGAAGACTATAAACCGTGTTTCCACTAAGATTTTAGTTTAAGTCAGTTAAATTAAGAACCCACCCTTTTTCATAGTTAATTCAAGGATACAGATGAACTAGAAATGCATCTCCTCCTACTCCTATCACCAGCCTCCGCAGAAAAATATTTAACAGCAGAGATTTGTAATCTAGAACAGAGAGCAGTATTCTATGAAGTATCCTCTAATTTAAATAAATCACTCCTATTAACTTAAAGGCATTCTAAAACACACCATCAATTATTTTTTATTTACTTGCTATTTCACGCTAGATCTCCCAAACATCAGTATACATCTTTTAAAAACACAAATGTATAATCATAGATTTATGGTATTCAGTCAAATACTGTATTTGAAATTGTAAATTTATTCTGAATACCAGTAAAATATTCCATAGCTATGTAGTTGCTTTTTCTTTGCTACAGCTCGACTATCTGAGTACTGTACACTGTTTGCAAAGTCACAGCATTACTGAATATTTTGACTGCATACATGCAAATAATCTTTCCTCTTCTAAATTCTTATGTGGGTCATTATTACAGAACAAAATGTTTGACTACTCCTCATGCATTTATTCTCACAGCGCCTCTCTCAGAGAGACAGCAATACTAGACAGCATTACCCACCAAATCAATAAAACACTAACAGGTAACCATGTAAACCAGAAGCATACAAAAAGCTGAGAACACAGATGCAAAATCAGCATTTGAACGGAACCATGATATAAATTTAGGAGCAAAGAAAAACTTCAGGACTGAGAAACAAAACTCAGGGTCTTCTCCTGTCATGTATGTGGCTGAACCTCAATTGTTCTCATGAGAATTACTTTGGGTTGGAAAGGTCAGAGATGCAACTCCCCACTAAACATGCAAGCAATATAAATGTGACAGGAAATGCATTCACCCTGTGCCCGTTAAACATACCTGCGAACACAATCTGCGGTGAAACGAGAATGAGCATAGGTAACTTAATATATGCGGGATAATAACACAGTTAAACAGATTCTTTATTTCCATCATATGCCTGGAATAACTAAGAAAACTGAAGTGAAACACTGATGAGTAACTCACACAGCTCGTGGGGTGTATGCAGTATAACATGCACCTGATGCGACCAGGACTGTTCACTGCACAAAATACAAAGTATTTGCAAATACTTGTAACACACCAAGAGGTAAAAGATTAATTACATTCCCACTGCAACAAACCAGCCCCTCTTCCCTGACCAAAACAGACGGCATTTGAAACAGAGTCCTCCAGTGTTAAAATGGTGTACGTGGTGAGGAACTACAGAAAATTCACATGGGATTAAAGAGCCATTATCACAGGTGGCCCAACAAGGCACAGATGCCTCTTAAAACCTTTGGTGACATCTTCAAGTACAGATAGTCTACCTAAGCCCAAGTGACACTGTGATTTCACCTTCAGCCTGTGAGATAAGGCCATCATGCTCTGAGGCTACACCACTAGAAGCAAACTCACACGTGGAGACAGACAGATGGGATCAGCCCTCCAAAGGCCAACCAAGATGTGACCATGATATTCACCTGTCACACAACTCCTAGTTCAGTGTGGACTGATGTTCCTCCCCACAGGCTTTTTACAACACTGCTTTTGACACAGGCTCCAGCAGAAGAAAAAAAAACAGTCAGCAATAGCAAATAAATCAGAAAGCAGCAGAAATGCCCAGTAATGACTGGATTCAGAGCTATATGGAAGATAAGGGTAGGAAGATCAGTCAGTTCCCCAACAACAACTATGCTGAAGGGACAAAGTTTATCCACACTGTTCAGATGCCTTCATAGTTTTAATGAGCTATGTAATACAAGGTGCCATCCAAACACCATTGGAATGATAACATATCTTTAACCATAGTGACATAATTAATAAAAAAATCAAACATCAGAAACCACAACCAACCAAACAAAAGCCCCAAAAAACCCAAACCCCACCAAATACCCAGAACAGAAACCACAAAAATCCCCAACCAAAACAGCAAAAAAACCCCAAAAACCAAAACCTAGTATGACAAAAAAAAAAAAACCCCACAGAACTGTAAGGTCTGATTCTAAGTACAGTTTTCCAATGCTGCACTGCACTGTGTAAATCTGCTCTGTAAGGTGGATAAAAAATAGAAACAGGCAGTACAAAAGACAAGTCTATGCAATTTGTGTAGAAACAGGCTATTATATGGATATAAATTATTTGATTTGCTATTTATTAAGTACCTGCAAAGTGCTCAGCATTATTCAAGTTACAAAGAAAATTGTCTTCTGCTTTAAGAAACTGACAATCTAAATGACAAAAGGGAATAGACAAGATGCAGCAAGAAGCCAGTGATGAATGAGGAATATTTTGATTGTGTTTTGAATTTGATTGCTTCCTGTCAGCACCTCTGAGCTAGAGCTCTTGCTACAAATTTGCTGACATGTGGGCAAATGTGGTGGAGCATTTGTAAGGCATTTCAGACACAGAATTAGCAGAGAAAGCCAAAGTGAAGATGAAACAAAAAATGACAAGTTCAGAATCACTATTAGTACAGCGAGGAGAAGCATGAAGGATGCCTTAAGTAACCTGAAAAGAGCTTAAGATGATGACAGAAAACTGCAGGAACCTGATACTTAGAATAAAACTTAAGGCAGAGCTGCTGCAAGAAACTGCAGCTGAAGCTGATGTAATGGTAGAAAGATAGACTAGAGCAACCTCGCTTTATAAAACCCTTAGAACAACCAGCATGGCTATTTAGGAGACCCATCTGATGAAGGCAGGTGATGAAGGAATTCGGTATCAGCTGTTTAGTGATACAAATAGTTGTGCAGTTAGGCAAAAAAAAAAAAAAAAAGAAAGTAATTTATATGGCCAACCTCTCAGCCTTGGGAGTTCATCCATTACTAGAGGTCCCACATGTCACATTTCTTTATAAAGTTTGTGAGAGAACTAGCCAACACTTCCTTTGGCAGGGTAAAAACAGTGCTGTCACAACTGGATTTCATACAAATGGGGTTTTGTTTAAGTATCTCTTCCCCTGCCCTTTGAAATCCTCAACCTATACCAGCATTCAAATGTTTTTCTCCCTTTCTCATCACTTACAAACATGAGAGAGAATAAGGCATTGTTTGTTTGTTTTCTTTACTTGATAGGAGACTAGTTTTTCTCCAGTTTGGTGGTACTCCAAGTGAAAAGGACAGCAGATACACTCCTGGCAACGGCACAGAGCAGGGTTTTTTGTGTTTTTCCATAAAACACTTCACTGTGCCAGCTTTCTGAATAACCTCAGAAATAACATGCTTTTTCTTACAGATGACAGCAGAGCGCAGTTAATAAACAAATTAGACCCATACGAAAGTGTGATGCATACGCAACGTCCTCGCTCCAAAGAATAAGGTGCTACGCGACCACCAAAGAGGCCATCCCTATACATCGGCCTTCAAAGGAAAACTGCTTCCCAGCCTTTTGCAAAGCTTTTCCCAGCTCTTCAGCACTTAACAGTTGCAGCGTGAAACTCTTCACAGAAGAAACCCTCTTACGACGAAGCATGAAGGTCCAGCATGAAGCTCATCAAACAGAACTGTCTCCTCACAGCACCTCACACACCGACAAAGGGTTCCACCGAAACCATATGAAAGAGTTTGAAAAGTTTCAGATAATTAATTAGCTTTTTTTTTTTTTGCATTAAATAATATGCAAACAACCATAAGAACCTATTATGGTAGCAACACCTACTGCAGGATGTACAACTCGCTGTTTCCTCCTAAATCTGGCTGCAGTACAACAGATTGGTACCATGCACTGCTGCGGTACAGTCGGCACTAAGGACAGAGGGGTTTCCTACCTAGCCTGGCTCAAACACTACTATAGCAAGGTGTTTAAGTCAGGCAACAGAAGTGCTCTCGGTCAGTGCATGCAACTCATCATCCTGCGCAAGGATTGTCATCCTGAGACCTCGCGCGCACGCAGGCAAAGCAAGGGGCTCTTGGTGGCACCACCAGGCAGAACAAACACCAATGACAAACGGCTGTCACATCCAGAACAAGTGGATTTCCAGACACCATAGAAAAGACACAGAGAAAAGTTTATAAACAAACCCCCCTGGTTTCTTCCCCCTTCTCTCTCCCGTGTCAGCAGCTTTACGTTCAGCTCTAGGGGATGAAGGGGATTACTGCAGAAAGCTGAAGAGATTGGCAGTGTGACAGGGCTGGGAATAGGAAGTCTAACAGACATGGGAGACCTGCTTCAGTGACTGACTCAGCTTCTGACCCACTTAATGAACCTGGTCAAAATGCTTCTTGGTGCCACTGCTCCTCTCCTAGTCTCTCGTGTGCTATTATCCAATTAGGCCAATATCTTCAAGTGACTGCCTCTTGCTAATTTTGGTGAAAAACAGCCTATAGGCTTGAACAATACCTTAGTAAAAAAAAAAAAAAAAAATTATAAAAAAAGGTGCCGATCTTACTAGGATCTGCCATGCCAAGAATAAAACCATCTTTTCACTTCAATAATGAAGAATACCCACACAGTTAAACCTGTTATTATTATTTAAAAATATGTACAGCTGGAAGAGTGACACGTTGCTCTCATTCTCTCATTCACAAGTTTGCTACATCCTTACTGACGCCTACCATCTCCCCTAAAGGTCTATCTACAGAGACATTTTTTCCTCCCAGCGTCCAAGTTTTCCATTCATGTCCTTTCGTTCCCCTTCTCTCCTCCTTTATCCCCTCCCTCTAGCAGAGCCCCTCAGTCACATCAGGCAAACCATTTGTGGTGTGACATGGGGAACTGATCCAAGCCTCCAGCGAGCAGAAAAATAAGCTGAAGAAAAACAAACAATTTATTTTTAACCTGGATGGGTTCCCTGGCTGAGCTTATTTCCCACCACAACAGGTGTATCAACACACCTGAGGAAGAAGCTGAGCACAGGAAGCTGCAACTACTGCTGACAAAGTCAAACATATAGGATAAGAATGCTTTTAAAAGATTAATATTGGAGCGGGGGTTCTCGCACTGGGGAACTCTTTAAACATCATAAAATGGACTTAATACATGTTCCTTATGTTGTTCACAGTTTCCTTTGCCAGTTTGGCTAATTATACGATATTTAAGTTTAAACATATGTTGCCTCCCTTGCAGTGAATCCTCTCCTCCTACATGATTCAGCAGTGAAGTCATTTTGCTGACTTCCAAGTTGAATCCTGCATCTTCTTCAAGTAGGTGGGCATTTTTAGCTTATCTGGAAAGCAGTCCAGCCCGGAGAGCACGCTGATTCTTGTTGCAATAAGCTGCCAAGAGCTTGACCAGCACAAATATCCTGAAACACATCGTCCAGGCGCAGTATGTGAAAGAATCAACACAACTTTCACCATCCTGAGCATACGGCTCTCAAAGCATGTAAGAGACTCTCAGGATGCATCTGCATTAGAGCGAAAGGTGAACCAGAAGGCCAGAGGCTTTTAATCACCTTCCTTCCACACCATCATCAATTGCCTTTCTGATTTTTATTTTTTTTTTAAACTTAAAACCAAGACTCGTAAGAAATAAGAAAATTCCAAATGGAAGGAAGTGGCAAAAGACTAAGTTAAAAAAAAAAAAAAAAAGAAAAAAAAATGTGTATTGAAGGGGAAAAAAATCTTGCAGCCCTTTACAAACTTTCATGTGCTGCAGACAGGAAAATCTCTTTCAGTTGGTGTGTTCCACATTACAGGAGTCTTTAGTAAGCAGAGCAAAGCAGAGCAGCCAACTACACCACAATAGCTGTGTTTCATTAGCTTAGCACAGCAGAGTATAGGATTTAAAGGGACTAGACAGCAGCTGAAAATAATTGCATTAAATTAACATTAACCCACAAACCCAGAAGAGGCATATAATATTCAGGACTGCTACAGAAGCGGCAACTCAGAATTAATGTCTGTAAAAGATGAATAATCCCACTCTAACTGGGAGTCAAAATCCTAAAGGAATAAAGTTCACCTCAAATAGTGTGCCCTGAGGTGGAGGAAGGGGGGGGAGAAAGAAAGAAAGGAACCCATGGCCTAGTTAAAAATATCAGAAGGTAGGAACACAAACTGTAAAATGATGTGGTTTCCAAAGGACTAACATTTTTTGTGGTTAATACACACATTCCCTCACATTCCTTCTCAAAAAGGACTTCGAAAATAATCTAACTGTAAGATCTGTACATGAAGTAGACATGTGAGAATTTAAACACTTAGGGCAGAAAAGACAAAAACCTCAGAGACCAGAGCCAAGAAGGGAGCCAGGACTGAAGAAGACTAAAACACAGCCAGCAGTGACAGCTATAATTCAGCTGGCAGATGTACTTTATAACAGTCCACGAGTTTAATACCACAAGGGCTTAGAACACAACAGTATCACCAAAGGTACTTAATTAATGTAAGTGTTAGAATGGGAAGACAAATAAACTCGAGGGAGTAAGCTGTGCTCAAACTGAAGAGGGGATTTATGCTAAACATGAGGAGGGGAAATAGTTATTTAAGAAAAATTAAAAGATGTTGACTTACAGCACCTATTCGTTTCATCTATGAACAGCTATCAGGAGTAAGCAAAGGCACTATTTGCCAGGAGGAATAACAAAACTCCCAAGTTTTTCCTCCCAGCACCACCCAGAAAAGTCAGCCTGGTCAGCCCCTTGGCTGGCTGCAGGTCAAAAGGAAGAACTAAGCAACCAGGTGAGGTCTGAGGAAAGCCACAGTAGAAGACAGTACCAGATCAGCTGTAAGAAGACCTCACCAGACCTGGTGTCCCAGTAGCCACTGGCTACTTGAATTTACATGACTCCTCCAACCAGAGATAAATTCTACTTGATGAGCAAGCCAGCATCTGGAAACAATTAACATCCTATTTTCATTAACCATCATGTTCTTCCCTTCTGCATCCCTGCAGAATGTAAAATATATATAAAGAGACAAAAAACAACCTGTGGACTTTATAGCTACAGTAAAACTCACCAGTATGGATTTGTGTTTTAGGATGCTTTTAAGCTCCAAACAACTACCTATCAAACACATAAAAATGAATTTGTAATCCAACCTTACTGGGCAGTGAAAAGTTTCCCTCTAGTTGAGCTCTCCATTACAGCAAGATTTTATAACTGTTCATCTGTATTTGTCTACCATCTGCACAGCACTATCCCATATGGACACACAGTGCTTTTTTTTTTCCTTTTCTTTTTAAAGTTTCCTTCATTAGCAATACTAACCCTCAGTTCTGTTCTTTTATTGTATGATCAACACAGGTCTGCCTCAAAGTGACTAAAATATAGCGCTCGATTGGAGTTTTGAAGTTTTTAATGCTTAAAGCAACTGCTTCCAAGTATTTTTATTTAAACACTTTAATGAAATCAGTAGAGCAGACTGAATCTCAATTGTCCAGAAGATTCTACAACTGGTCTGACACCAAGGCTTTGTGTACAGTAAAATCACACCCTACATGTTTCAGAGCAGAAGTCAGGTCAGTTATGAGATGACAATGTGGTTTTAGTACTAGTTTTGGTGCTCAGATCTTTCACTTCATTTTTCCTTAAGGAAGTGAGAGATTCATTTTTTCATACATTTGTCCAACCAAAGAGAGCGAAGAGCTTCCATGGGAGCAGCAGGGTGAAGGGAAACCCATCAGAATTCCTGGTGCAGGTTTCTAGCTGTTCAAAAAGGTTCACACCAGAATCTTTTCCTTACAGTTTCTGCTCTGTCCAATTTCTTTCTTTCAAAAAACCTGTCTGAGCTTTGCATTTTCAGGACCTCTATTGCTCTGCTGACCTGGTTTGAATCAGCTGACAATTTAAAAGTTACTGCAGAGGAAAAAGGAGAAAAGCACACAGATCCTACAGAAGCCACAGAATCTGTTGCTGTTTCTAAGGGTTCTTTTTCATACGTGATTTCAGTTAATACTTCAATCTCATTGCACAAGGTCTCCTTGCAGCCCCAGCGAAACACAGAATTTTTGATCAGTCTTATAATTACTGAACTTTTCAAATAAATAACTGAAGTCAAAAAAACCTCTGTAGCTGTTGCTGTTCACTGTTACACTTCCATCAGTTATTTGCACAGTCATTCCCACTACGATTTAATCATTCCTTTCATGATTGCCTAAGCCTACACAGAAAATGAGACCAGTAAATCAAACTAAGCGCTTGGCAGGCGTGTACTGCTGAGATCACAGCAAGATCCTGGAATAGCACCGGCACTCTCATATGGAAAAGGCGTGTGGAGTTCCCGTGTAGTTCAAGTAACCATCATCTGACTCAATGAGCAACAGCGAGACCGACACGGCCCGCTGTGGAAAAGGGCTGTTAACTGGGTGAACACCCAAGGAGGCGGCAGAACTGGCATCCAAAGCTCCACAACCAGCCTGTCACATCATGCGGTCCAGTCATGTTACTGCTCCAGTAACACCGGCGCAGACAGGGGCTTTTCAATCTAATCACATGGCGAAGCTCAGAGGCAAAAAGTGACAAGCAGGGATACAAAGTCCCCATTAAAAGATGAGTTTGAATACACAGAGAGGGTTTAATGTCTTTGATTTTCAGTTCTCTGACTAAAAAAATAAAAGGTTTCACGAGGAGCTGCTTAGAAAAGGTGCACTTGGCCCAAGGAGAATCACAAAAGAATTACTTAAAATGTGTTTGTGATTCATCATGGTTCAGTAACTTCTCATGAATGTTAATGTGTTTCGGAGAGATAGAAAGGCTTGTGCAGGTGTGACAGAAACAATTAGTCAGTTATTAGTAAGCTGCGGGCTTCGCTGGCAGCCACACTGCTGCAGCTTTACTTTATGTGAAGGGCCTGTCAGTAATTCCCCACACACCGATGATATTTAGAACTGCCAGAATAGTCAAGACAACAAATTATACCTGCAAACACTTCTTCCTTTCTCCTCATTTCGCCTGCCTCCATGGTAAAATTTGCAGCGAGAGTAAAATGCTACGTGCCTAAATCAGTGTAGCTCGTCTTCAGGAGTAAGTGAAAAGGAAATCTAAGTTTGCCCAAAAGCCCATAAACTAATCTGCACAGTGACTCACTGCCTTTCCTCTCCAACACCTTCTAAAAAAGGTGCTCATTTCAGGAGCATACCTACATGGATCTACCTACATGGACCAGCACAGCCTGCTTTAAATTTGAACTTCATCTTGCTTCACTGTAAGTACTCCCTCCACCAGTAGCTTTACAGCAAGCAATAAAACTTTATTCTCTTTTAACATTCCAGAGATCCGCTCATTTCCACAGGTCTTGCAGCAACATTTAGAGAAAATTTTCAAATGTGTTGCCCATCACCCTGATCTTTAGCATCCTTTTCTAAAGCAGAAGCCAGAACCGCATGAAAGACTGCTTAACTTACTTCCAGCTTACAAGAAAATACGCTATGATCCCTTAATTACAAAAACATTCAATCCTTAAAAGGGGATCCTCCAACAGATACTTAGGAAATAAAAGCCAACATTTTCTAGGAGCAACAATACAATCCAAGCCATCATGCCCCCGTGGCAAGCCAGAGGTGTGTTTGCAGCACAAAGAGCAGCCTGGCTTTGACTCACTGCACAACCCAGACACCCAACTGCTGCAGCATAATGCTCATCCTTAATGGGAGGCAGACATCACAATTTCTGTAGCATTGTGGATTTCTGAAATGAATAGCAAATAATCCACTGGTGGCTTAATTTATTAGCAATACAAAATTCTCAGGCTCAAGGGTCATTGAAATGAGATGAAAACCATTAAAACAGCAGACTTCAGATTCTTTGGATAAAGAACACAGCGACATGCCTGTGTCTTTTAGACAACCACAATTCCCACTAAATTTGCAGGAACTCAGTTTCCATCTAGTTTAATGGCTAGTTTCTTAAAATACATAACCATTACAAAAATAAGCAAAGACTCTACTGTGCTGTCCTACATGTGTTTGCACACATGCAGGCATGTGCACGCAAATAAAAGCCAAATACTTTGGTGAAAAGAATGCTTCCTGAATGTCAACCAAAATCTTTTGTTGTCTAAATAGCAAAAATATTCACAGAAAGTCCTTTCAAGCTGTTCAGAAAGTAGCTATTGTCAGAAGCATAGCTGCACAAGATGGCTGCTTCCCACTCAGCTGATCTGACCCGTGCATTTATTTTCTCCATCATTATTCCTACCTGCACTGCAAAAAATAATATGACCCATATCTGCCTTCGTTTGGGCAGAATCAACAGGACTGCTTACAAAAGCAAAACTTAAGTGCATATTTAATTGTAATTTAATGGGAATAAGAATCTTTCCTGTCTTCACACCCACTCACCCACCTTAAAAGACCCAGAATAATCTAGGATTGGCCTTAAAAGCTCAAGAGCTTCCTAGCTCAAGAGTTTCCTTACTCCCACTGCAGCCTTATGGTAGACAACCCATAATGGTGTCTTCTGAGGACTCAAAGAGGCTCTGCAACAGCAGACAGAAAGGATGGAGAGGGGAAAAATAAAAAGAAAAGAAATGAGAAAGCCCAGTGACAGTTCTGAAACAGCAGGCAGTTTCTAAGGTTCCTAATCCACAGGACAATCCAATGCAACAGGTCTCCACCATTCACTCCCGAGGATGCAAAGGGTGTTTATGAACATGTTATGGCCTTGCCCTGCCACCAGTTAGTGATTTTGCACCCAACTGGACAACACATTATATAAAAATAAATATGTGTTACAGCTGTGGAGGTCTGAGGTGTTACTGAGGAATATTTACCCAATGAATGTGCCATTGTGTGTCACCCTTCCACTCTTTGGTCAGTTTTAAGTTATACAACAGCCCAGCAATACTCAAACTCAATTCCTATACCTCTGACAGACTAAGCTTATGTGGTTTTTTCGTGGGAGGAAAACCCCAAATACAAAATAATATATCACTAAACTAAAACACTCAAGATCACCACCAATTCCCCCTTTCAGGCTTAACTTGCAAAAACCAAAACAAAACAAGGCTGAAATAAACTTGATAATACCTTCCCCTCCCTTTTTGGGGCTTGCTAATGCTTTCCCCTTCTGCTTGCTTTATTTGTCTTTTCTTCTCCTTCATTCAACCTTATTCTACCATTGTCAGAAGTTTCAAGGTCCACGAGTGTTTTTTCTGCTATTTCTTTGCAATGCCAAGGTCTGCCTTTCACTGTCAGCCTCAGTATCCTCCCCCTTCCCAGTCGCCCTTCCCAAACTATACTCCATTCTTTCAAGAGCAGCATTTTCTGTTGCTAGTGCCAGAGGCCAGGAAGGCTCCTAAAAGTACAGCTCCAACAAAGAGTCTGAAACTGAACAATCTCTTTTTTTTTGTAAGAGGACACGAGGAAGTCCAAGATATGGTTTTTAAAATGAGAACAATAAAAAAAATGTGCCACTGGCATTGGCAGTTTTTAAATGAAAACACACAAAATTTCCAGGGGCAGGTAACATACAATGGCTTTCACCAGCAACGAACACCTGCTCCTCCTACCTACATCAAAATGCTCCGAGGAAAGAAGGAAAACACATTACACTGCGGATCCACATACCCGCAGACGTAAATAGCATTCTAGTACTTCTGCTCTGTTTCTGCAGAAGCAAATGGTGAGGCCAAATGCTGCAAATTTCCGCTGGTTCTTCCTAACATCATCTTGCTCTTCTTCTGACCATTACACAAGGCAAACCGTGGACAACTGCAGAAATACACTATATCTTTGCCAGAAATACTTTAAAAGATTTACGGCAGAAAGACGTATTTTATGCAAATGTTTCAACAATCCAATCTCTTTGTCTACAGGGGTAACAACAAGCAAAGGGCTGTTCCTAAGACACAGTTGCTCTACTTACACTAAATGAGAGAAGCTCCTTCTCTTCCTAATTACACTTACTCCACTTTAGTAACATACTGGTGGGAAAGAAGCAGACAGCTTCTTCCCTTATGGAATCCACATTGTTCTGCAAATGGCAAAAGCCATTGCATCGTCACATGTATCACTCTCAGCTTTCACTGATTTCCTGAGTTCGTCAATGGGACCAGAAGTAGCTGGAGGCCAGTGTTAGACCTTAGAAAGGAAAAACTAACTTTGCATATTTTAAGTCAGCATCAATTTCTTACACAACTCCACAACTTCCTTTCTTTGACCTAATTTTTTTTTTCATTCAGACTTTTAAGTCCTGAATTTTGAGCACACAGACTAATTCTCTGCACAAAGAGGTGACACACTGGTCACAACTGAAGAATCAACATTTGGAGCACTGTGTAACTGAGATAATCTTCTTCCTTCCTCTTCAAAAAGCCAAACTGTAGAGGTTTAACACTTCTGGACTGAATGGTGTTATGTTAGCAGGAGGAACTGAGCTGTTCAGAATTATTTGCCTGACATTTTTATTGGAAATATTATGGCAAGTTATTACTAGACTTCATTGTATGAGACGAAGAGAACCACCTGCACAGCTTTCTCCATTAAGCCAGCAAAAAGTTACGGATTAAGTTCTTCCTTTGAAACAAACCAACCAAAAAACCCCAAACGGACACATAAAAAACCCCAAACTCACAGAGGGTTTTTCCAGTTCCAAGTGCAGATATCCTGAAATCAGTATAAATACAAAACAGAAAATTATGGAGAATGTCAAGGATTAGTAGTTTTCAACTAAATCTTAATGATACTTCATGATCTTTCATCTATGGACAACTTTTAGTAACATGCAATAACTATGGCTCGTGCTACAGAACTGCTGCCTACAGGATTGCTTGAACAATCAGCTCCAATTCAGTGAGGAAGGACAGAGATGGTCCTTCCTTCATGAAATCTAGATGTTTCCACAAAGTCTCTATGTTCATTCCTTTAAGAGCTCATGTCAATTGTTCAGTAATATTTTAAAATCACCTTTGTACATATCCTTTGACAAAGTGCCTTCTACAAAGTCCCCTTTGCTTTGGCTTTGTGCTACCATCGGATTAAAAACTGAAAACAAACAATAGCAGATATCTCAAACTGAATCCAACCACTAAACACTTTCTTTGCCTTTAGCATATACTAAAAGAGTTTGGGAATTTCTACCTACAGCTGATACACAGATTCATTCAATACGAATACTGGACCTAATTGGAGCTGCCCTGATCTTTTCCCAGTGTTTGGTGGGAGTTCCTCTACATTATTCAGTGGATGGAACAATTCAGTTCTGCCTGTATGTGGGGAAAAAAAAAAAAAGACTGCTGATCTTTTCTGCCCAGTTTGGCTGAATTACCTCATCAAGGCACTAAAATTACAGCAGGAACTTCATATTACAATCTGAAAAACAGGAGGAGAGAACAAGAGTTCCCACTGCTAAGACATACCATCCATGCTGTCCCTACAAAGGTAACTCCACAGCTTTTATTCAGAAAATATCTTTTAAATATATCCCTTTATGTCTGTATTCTGCCTACTAATTAGCATTGAGAAGATGCTCAAAACCTCCAAGATTTTGAACTGCTTCAGGTTTTCTTTATCAATACAAAGCACAACCATGCCTTGCTCCCACTTTTAACTTCTCCATAGGATGGGTAAAGATCAAGTGTCCACACTGGCAATACAGACTTACCTTTCTCTTTCAGTAAATACTGCGAATTAACAGATCTGGCTGCGGCTCTCACAAGCTAACAGTGTCACAACTGATTAACTTTTTTTCAGTGGTACTAATTGTGACAAAACAATAGGAAATTGGACTAGACAATCTTTAAAGGTCCCTTCCAACCCAAGCTACTTGGTGATCCAGATGAATTTTTTTAAGCTACTTTTCTCCCAAGGCTTCTCTTTTAGTGCCTCTTGTCTCATGTAGCGTGCAGATGAAATGACAACACACATGGGCTACCATAGAGAAAACCCACAACTCTCTTTCCCCTTGGCCAACACTGATAATGCAGTTAATTACATCCACAGCTGTAATTATACATCCATAACGAACACCTGCATATCTCAACACAGTTGAGGCTGCTGGAAGCAAACTGGGATGAAGAAGCTGGAAGGCAGAGAAAATGTTTTCTGAGCCCTGCCACCTGGGGTGATGCAATTCTTACCAGAACCTGCACTCTGTGGCACACCTGAATTCTCCTCTCCTTGGTGCAGGAACACTGCCAGCCTTGAAACACTGAGGAGCAGCCGTCTGAGGACACGCTCACCTAGGACACCAGTCTTTGCCTGATGCAAAGACTACAACCACGTTGTTCCAATGTCAAACCAATGACTTACAGTGTCTCCTCCACAACGCTAAAACTACGTAGTTGTACAATGTCATCCCATTGAAATGACTTGTCTCAGAAAAAACCTGCAGCAGAATACACAGGACGTGCCCAGCCACTGTCTTGAACTCAAAAGCAAGACATCAGTGGTATGAAAACTGCACTGACTCAGGCTTACTGTTTCCAAATGAAATTAAAACTATTGGTTTTCCTAAATGACTGCAAATTCTAGCCTGAGAGGCTACCTCTCTCTTCAATCCACATCCAGAGGAGGGCCCTCTTTGTGACAGAGGAGACAGCTATCAACAGGACATTCTCTAAAGGGGGCCCTCAACTCTGAATTTCAATAGAGCAGGAGAGAAAAGCCCAAGACAGGAAAGCAAGGCTTATTCCCTCAGTCAAGCTTATGAAGACCAGTGAACACAGCAAGGAGAATTGGTTGGAAACAAAGGATCTGTGGGTTGATTTAGATTTGATTTTCTAGTCTCCTTTGGGGGGTTATTTATTTACTGATTTAGGGGAGGGAAGTCTGACTGCTTTTACCCTTATGCCATCATTCCTTTAATTAGAAAAAGTAGCCTATAGGCCAGCACGGTTATTTTTTTCAACCTCCATATACTAATTAGACAGAATTAATTCAAAGCTAAAAGCCTCTCCATCTCTAGAGGGAGATTAATAATTTTACAAAATTTAATATATATGGAACATAACATAAAAAAATAAATCTTACAACGTACCGTTTTGATTTGAATCTATACACCACCACCACTGAATTGTGGATGCTTTGATCCCTCTGGCATATGAGCCAGGAGATCAATTTAAAATTCCAGTGTAAATAGCCCAGGGCCATTTTATTTATGTGTTTGTTTTAAAATAGAACTAGAATTCCAACTTGGATTTAAAATTGTGCAGACTGTTTTCTTCAATTCGCCCTTTGCAGACACCTCTTCTTTATCATAATATGTCTTCTGAGTCATTTGCAGCTGTAGTGGATGAAGCTTTTGAAACCTCTACCTCCCAGAAAACCATCCCAACACAGCACAATGCGACCAACTCCTGTTGTTACCCAAAAGCACACACAGACACTCTTCAAACAAGTTAAATTCCAAAGGTAGCTGAAGGAAAAAATGAGCTGTTTTTAGCAGGTCAAGAAATAAAAGCCCAGGTCATTGCATATTAGAAAAGTTTATGAAACGTGCTCTACACGGTTACACCGTAGGGCTAATCCAAGAAATACAGACTGAAATCACCAGCATTTCATACAGAGGGAGAACTGATTCTTAAGTCTCAACTGTTTGTCCAAATATGTCAGAGAAGAAAGCCAGGACAAAGAAAGGCTCAGGTCAACGCAGGGCAGAAGAGATGATTTTTCTCCTTCAAAATTGATTTCCACATTTGCACTTTTACAACCCAGTATTTTTGTTCAAATCCTGGGTAATTTAATTTAATTTTTTTTTGCGCCTTTTTGTTCCTTTTCTGGCACTGGCACTAGCTGTCACCTCTTACTTGCCATAGATATGGTAAAAATTACATTAAGTGGTCCAAATTGAAAAAGACCTTACATTTTCACCTGTGTAGGCTTTTTGATTGACTGGCTTTTCTGCCCCTTTCTCCCTTCTCCTGGGTAGTTAACAAGAACCACACTAAATATTCTCTCTTTAGGTCTCCAGTGGAAGTTCTCATTCATTCAAATTTTCTTTTTCTTTTTTTTTTTTCCAGAAAAACAGGATTAAGCACAAGAAGAAAAGTTACACATATCTATAGAAAAAATTAGAGACCTACATAAAGTATGGCTCAGAATTAGACCCCATATTAGACCTGAATTTTGTGAGACTGGTGAGCAGAAATTATTTCAGCACATGTGTGAAGAGGGATGGTGGGAGGTGGGGTGAAAAGGTTGATAGGAGGAATGTACTTGAACCACAGGGGGTAGACTTTCAACAAATGAGGAAGCTGGTGCTTGAAGGGAGAGGGAAAAAAAAAAAAAAGAAAACTTGGGAGAAATAAAAAAAAAAGGACAAACACCAATTCTCTAACATTTTAAAAGCCTAGTGACCAAAGGGTATACTAGATATCTTTTCCAGAATGCAAGGACCAGTACTTACGTTTAGGAATTTTTATTTCTTTTTCAATTGGTTTGGCTCAGTGTTACTAAAAAATTTGTCCAAAAGTCCATGTGCCGAGCCAACACTTATCAGGTTTCAATTTCCAGCTGAAGCCACAACCGTTGCTATGAAGACTAATGTGCCACTGTATTCCAGAAAGCAAAGCAATGGAAAAGACTGCACTGATATGTAACAAATACCTTCTTTGGCACTAAGAGTAAAAATTGTATTATACCACCCTGTGTCATAGGTATTTTTCTCCTCTTATTATTTAGAGAAGAAATGTGCAAACCAGATCTATTGCTTAGCCACAGGGTATATTATGAATACTTCTAAATTCCTCATTACCCTAACTCAATAGATTAGCAGCTCTCTTAAAATATGAAGCAACAATTTAAAGAGTCACCCCTGCTACGGTTGCTCCAATGAAGAATACAGCAGATAGCCAGTCTAGCCACAGAAAAAGCCTGAACTGCTCATGTGGGGTGTCTTTGCCAAGACCCATGTATTCCTCACACTTCTGCTGGACTATATCATAAATGTGCCTTGGCCAAAGAGAAAGAAAAATAGGCAAGTAATATTTTCACTTTAGCTACAAATTCAAGCACTGGAACTCATGCATGTACTGAGAATATGTGAATAGTTCACTAAAGCAGTTCTATACCTGTGGAAGAAAGTGTTGAAACAACTGCATTTCACAGGAGCTTACTGAAATATTGGTTTTGCTAAACTCTTTCTATCACTCCAAAACATAGGAGAAATTGTTTCAACTACATCAAAAAAATAAAAATCATTCTCCTGTTTTCACAGAATCCTTTAGGTTGGAAAAGACCTCCAAGATCATCAAGTCCGACCTTGGACCAATCACCAAATTGTCAATTAGACCAGAGCACTGAGTGCCACATTCAGTCACTCCTTGAATACCTTCAGGGATGGTGACTCCAGCACCTCCATGGGCAGCCTGTTCCAATGCTCAGCAACTCTTTCCATGAAAAAATTCCTCCTGATGTCAAATCCAAACCTCCCCCAGCACAGCAGGAGGGTGTTTCCTCTTGTCCCATCACTTGCTCCCAGGGGGCAGAGCCAGACTCCCACCTGGCTCCACCCTCCTATCGGACAGTTGTAGAGTCCCTGAACCTCCTTTTCTCCAGGCAGAGTCCTGCCTTGGAATCATTAAGGCTGGGAAAAGCCTTTAATATCAAGTCCAACCATCAACAAAGAATGAATAAAACCAGTGAGTTTTCACCTCTATCCACAGGAGATGTCCAAGCCATGAACAACACAAGTCAGAATAGGAGGTTCAAGATGTGGGGGCACAATTTTGTGTCATTTCTCCCTTCTCTGTGGGTCACAAATCCAACAGTGGCAATTAACCTGCACAACAGAAGATATTTGGCCAATGGTTTCTGTGTGCCCTGACGCCTCCCTTCCAGCTCCCCTCCTTTAGGAGAACAGCAGTTTGCAGCTCTAAGCACTACATATACATCAGCACAGAAATGAGCCTGAAGATGCTGGGCTTGAAGCGCTGGCCAGAAAACCATCCCATCTCCTTTGTGGCAGAGACACAAAAGACAGCTGAATAGGCATCTTAGAGTGCAAAACCAGTGCAAAGATTCAGTTACATCATTTCCAGCTAAAATAAGCCTACTATTGTTCACAACAGGAACAAAACTTTTACAGACTTGATTCTTTAGATATATATCAGGGCTTCATTTGAAGACAACTGGCATTGTTTCAGTTTTTAACAACCCAGGCAACCACCTTATATTTTATGCTTGCAAGGAAAACCTTTGAAGATTCCACAACTCAAGTGCTATAAGTGTTGGCACATTCAAACCAGAAGAAAACACAGGACAAGGGTCAGGAATGAAGATAAGCATCTTCACGAGGGGCAGTGGAGGGGCAGGCACTGATCACTGACCAGCTACAGGACCTGAAGGAACAGCCAGAGCTCTGCTAGGGGAGGTCCGGACTCAACATCAGGGAAAGGTTGCTCCCCAGAGGGTGGTCAGGCACTGGAACAGGCTTCCCAAAGAAATGGTCAAGAGTTCAAGGAACATTGGACAACACACTCAGGCACATGGTGGAATACTTGGATTGTTCTGTGCAAGGGCCAGGAGCTGGACTCCATGGTCTGTGTGTGTCCCTTCCAGCTTGGGATATTCTGTGATTTCCTCTTCACAGAGACTAAGGCAATGTAAACAGGGCACCATTTTCCCTACTTATGGCAAGTAAACAATGTGCATTTTCCCAACCTTTGTGCATCTCCTATTTCTACATAAAAGAACGAGTCACCATCAGTAGAAACAGAGATGGATTTCAAGTCAGCAAATAAATAACAAAGTATCCTCTTTGCTTACAGCACGTGCATGGTCACTGGAAAGGACGACTACATGTTTACTTTTATGGAAGTTTCCACCAGCCTACATTAGGAACCCTGAACTCCCATTCTTACTATGAGGCTGACAATGAGCTAGAAGAAAGCCATGTCTGAATAACACCAACCATCTAGTCTGAATATCACCATTATTTTGCAATAAATCTACATACATAAAAATCTCATCTGAAGGAGGAAGGTTGACATGCTGACAGCATTACTTGAGTCTGTCGACAAACCCTGCATATCTCTCCTCTTGTATAACTTCAAAATGTTGGATGTATTTGATATGGGTTGTCAGCTTCATACATTTTCATTAAGGAAAATAAGGTCCACATGGAGCATTTTGTCCATGTTCACGCACGCTCTCTGATTTGCAAAAAGCTCTGGGAAATTAGATCATCTTCAACCAAGCATCCCCTGCTGTATTAAAGAATGAGAATTTAAAGCCGTTGTATCTCCAGAATGTGAAGTTCTCTTAGAAGCAGTGACCCATCCTCCTTTTCAGTTGAAGGAAGCTCAACAAGAAAAAAAAGTAGGTTGTCATACATGCATTCACGTAGCTGATAAAAAAATTACAGCCCCTGACAGCACAGTATTTCAGAGAAAGTTTTATACTTCATATGCCACCCATAAATTAGGACTGTACAATAAGCCCTTTGAGCTGGAGATTTAAGAACATAGGAGGTGATACACCCTTCAGTCCACAGCTTTTCTTGGAAATCTTAAATAAAATTATCTGAGCAATAACCTAAGGGACACCTGGGAAAGAATTTAAGGACTGGGCCAGTTCCCTGAAACCATGAGAGTTGGGCTAGATAAATACATCAAGAGACCAAAGAAAAAGTACCAAGTAGAAGTGGCAAACGCAGAAGAAGTAGTTACAAGGAGAGTTTAATTCTGAGAAATAAAAATCAGAAGCAAAGCAGAAGCAAAAGAGAAAATACATACAGCTAGGACACAGTTATTATTTTGCAATAAATCTGTTTGTGGCTCATTTGCTTTCTTTTCTTATTTCCCACCCTTCCTCCCCAGCCTCTTTACTGAGGATGATGTTTCACAAACAGTTTAAATCAACTTAATTCATTCCGAGAGGGGGAATCTTTTTCCTCAGCATTACTGACTGTAGTTCTCACTCCCTCCCTTGTCCTTGTGCTGGCTCCTGTGGAGTGTTCCAATGCTATTTGACTCTAAACGGACCACAGCAGAAGCAGCAGTAAGGAGACTTATGTCCTCAAAAGCAGTAAGAGCAGATTGTGTGGGGTAGACTTCAGCTGGCCTGAAGTCTCTGTGGAATAGTTGGACTATGCTAGGAACCTTCTGCACACGTCAGGGTGATATGCACGGAAGGAAAGCTGTAACACCTGGAATAGATATCCGGTTTCTAAAGTGATGAGTAATGTTTACTGACATGCGTGGTTTGTGTGTCCAATTAGGAATTATTTATGTATAGAGAAACCAGTGGTCCTTGGACATGTGTCCAGACTCAGGTCTATAAGAATCGCAGCCTCTGATACCCTGAGATTCCACCATTGCAATAAAGTTCCTGTCCTGTTTTTGGAACAATATGATGTCATTTCTTTGACCTGCCTCTAACTTCACGACGACAGTAGATCACTTACCACATTTGGGTAACATCTCCAGGTAGTATATTCAGCTTTCTAAAGAACTCTGAAGGCTGCTCACTAGAAATGCACCAAAATGAGTTCATTTGTACATAAACTAAAACACTTTTCTAAGGGGATCCCTACCAGCGGTACTTTCTTCACACTGTGATTTACTGCTGAACAGAAAAATGCCTTGTCCGTCACTTTCACGAACTTTTTGCAATTAACTTTCCTCTCCTAGCAGCCATTGAAAAAAAAAAAAAAGCCTACCACAGATAAATCAAATACCCACAATAAAAGCCTGCCATTAGGAAAAAAAGATCAATGCACTCTTAAGGGTTTGCAAACAAGCACAACGTGAATGGCTGTTCACCTTGCTCTGAAGAGTTCAGCACGCGTCCGGCAGCCTGAGGAACCGGTCCCTTACTGACGGGTACCACACACGTGGCAACACCCACTTGGCGTCTGCCCGTAACACAGAAGTTTACCCCGTGGGATTTGAAATGCAGAGAAGAGGAAATATGCTAGCAATCCCCTGGGCCATAGACCTCTCATTAATATTCCTCTTAAATGTTAACAGCAATCAGAAAACAGAGGAAAACTAACAGAAAGGTTATGACATTGTTCTCCAATCTCTCTTTTGCGTCTCGCAACACTTGCAGTAATGAAAGATAACACCAAAAAACCAAATTCGTGCAAGTAGCTTGACACAAAAATGCTGATTGAAAGATGGCTCCACAATTTTGTGATTATTTTTCCATTCATCTCTCTAACACCACAAGCATGCAGTTTGCTTTATGTTAGGTGTCACATATATATTATCACCTCATACCGACTTCTGCCAGTTGCTTTTAGTTTCTCTTTCTCTCCTTTCCAGTGTTATATTTGGAGAGAAAAAAAAAACTGAAAAGCAAAAAAAAAAAACCAGAGTGACTGACTCAAGTAGAAGGAAAATTATCTGAAATCCTTTAAACAGTCGCCCTGTTACATTGACACAAGTTTAATAACGTGCAGTTGGCACAGTCCTCTTGCCACGAATACAAGAAACTTTTTTTTAAAAAAACTCAAAGAAGGGAAATCTTCTAAAGATACAGCACATACCTTACTGAACGGTGGTTTGATGGCTGTTACAAAGCCATTTGTAGTCACAGGTGTTCAAATCATAAAACCATAAAACCTTTTTACTTTAAAATCTCCTTCTTAATAGAATAATGACTTTAGAGGGAGGCAAACCCAATCAACGCGTTTTTCCTCAAGTTGTACTTTCTGGACAGTCCAGTGACACAACAGAGGAGAAAGTCTACTAGACCCAGGTGTAACTGTACAGAGAAATAGACCAGAAGAGACAACAGCACTTTTTCTTGATCCAAGGGTGTATGTTTTCTAGACTCCAGAGTTCCCAAAATCCCATTACCTTCTACATGACCATTTATTTATTTATTTTTAACACAAGGGCATACTGTCCATTCATAGCACAGAATGACAAAGAAAAAAAAAAGCTCCTACACTTCAAAGACATCATTTATTTTGAGGAAACTGACTATCAAGTGACAGCAAAGTCTCAGCTGAAGAGGAAAATTGTATTTGATGGCCTCGTGTCAGTCCCAAGCAAATCCTTATCTGAGAATCACAGAATTAGAAACATTGTGGTTGGCAATATACAAAAAAAACCCCATCAAACCCCACACTTGTCTTTGGAACAGGAGGACACTGCGTGTTAGGGTGCAGGTGCACTGCTGGAGACCTGTGGAACAGTTTTCCTAGTTAAATCCACAGACATAAGCCTCTTGCTCCATCACATCCTGAAGCCACCTAGAGTATCAAAAGAAGAAAGCCATGCGTCTCACGTGTGCACATGGGAGCTCTGCACCCCGAGTATCAACGAGGAAAACATGGGATCGTATTCCAGTGCCACTCTGTAGGTTGGAATCTGTGAGAGGGCCTGTCTGTGAGCACAAATCTGAAAATCAAAGAGACTTCTAGTAGGTAGAAAAAAAACAAAGGGCGGAAGGAAGGGTGGAGCACCACGTTGCCCTCAATCTGCAATTCGCTGCATTGCTGTCAGGAAGTACAATGCACACAGCAGTGTGTCAGCAGCAGTTACACCTTTAAGTAGCACAATTAGCTTCGTCTGATGAAGACCAGGGCAAAGGGCATTAAAAAAATAACTCCGCAGGACAATGTGTACAACAGTGAGGATACAGAAGAAATTGCTTTTTTGAGCAGCATGGTCAGGTTATATAATGACTGAGGAGCTGCAGCCTCTTTCAGTGACCAAGGCTGCTACAGAGTAAGTAGGTAAGAGTTTTTCCTATCCCCTGGTCAAAATCCATCTGAACTGTGCACCTATTTAGATTTTACTTGCATATGGAGAATATAAGAAAAAATACCAAAATGGTAAGTTACAGAAACCAGTTCTTTTCCCCCTCCCCGGCCCGTCGTTCATTAAAAAAAATCCTCAGGCGATACTCCAAGCAAAGTTGAAAGCTTCAGCCCATGCACTGTACTGCACACTGAGTTTCAAAGAGATTACAGTGAAAGAAAAAAAAAAGTCAACTACCCGTGTGCAACCTTTGCAGCACAAATAAACTGTGAATCAGGTTCACCTCTAGACTGGTCAATTCACACACGCAGACCCACCAAGTGCACTGACACTATCTTTCACTAATACTCATTTCACATCACATTCCTGTTTTAGCCATTTTAATCTTTATTTTCTCTGACTGGCAAGTTTTTAAAAGCTGCTGCAGTACTTTTCACAGCTTTATGACGTACATTAATGGATATTTTCCTAACAGCACACAAGAGGGACATTTACCAGCAAGCTGTCACTGCTGCTGTTCCTTCTCCTTATCTAGTCACCGGTCATTAGATTAGACCCCTAGCACCTACTTATACTGCTAGATGGAAAAAACTGAACCAAACAAAAAATCAGAAACAGACAAACAAACAAACAAAAACCGGGGTGGGAATAAGGGAAAGAAAACCTTCAAAGAAAGCAAACTTGCAGCTCAAACTGGAAGAACTTTATGTAAATTTCAATGTATTTTCCTTTGCTGCATAATATTCTCCCTAAACCACTCAATCAAGCAAGGACGACAAGGAAAGAATGGGACTAATGTGAACAATGAATGATCCATAAGTGTCTACAAGATTATATAACTGAGGGTGAGATGGCATGCATGTGTGCATGCATTTGGGCTAGAGGAGGAGAAACAGCCATGGGGAAAGAGGAGGAAACAACATACTCTGTCACAGATAGAGCACTCAGCACAGTTCTTACTCAACTCCCCCCACTTCCCAAAAAGATAAATATTTTAACTAAGGGCAATCAGGCAGCTGAGGGACAAAAGCAAAAGCAAATCCATTTGCTTGTGAATATACTTCAAAACATCACTTGCTGAAATGGCACAGTAACTGCTGCATCATGAAACCCAGCTCATAGGCAACCATGTTTATACTAAAGCAATTAACACACGGCACATTTCCTGCACTGTTATTATCATTGGCGCTCTCGATGTGTTTGTTACACATCTTGAGCCTTGGCAGGGTAAGAGATATTCTTGTAAAGTTCACAACAAAACGTTACTGGTTTGAAATGTACTCACTGTTATTTTTTCAGGAACTCCTCTATTTACTTTATACCATTCTCACAGGAGAGCTGGGCACTTGTATTAGGTCTGCAAGGAAAAGATACTCAAAATAAACTTCGCAAAGGCTTCGAGCCAAAAAAAAACTTTACAAACGCAACTTTTTGCACCCACTACCCACTTGCTTTACAAGGCTCGGCACCGCGGCTTTGCATAATCGCCACCCACACTTCGGAACAATCATTCCAGCTGAAATTCATCCGCGGTTTGATCACTTGTCTGAGCATAAACTCGGGAGCAGCAACACACGCACCCGGCGGCCCCGCCGAGAGCCCGCAAGGGCCGGGTGAGGAGGCGGCATCCCCCGGAGGCGGCGGCTGGGTACCAGCGCCCGCCTGCCCGCGGCGATGCACTTGCTCCAAAGTTGAGGCTTCTCCTCCCGAGCGGCGCCCGCGGCGGTGCCGACACTTGCTGCGCCCGCAGCCTCCGCCCCGGCCTCGCCCCGCGCACTGACCCACGCGGCACCGGCCGCGCCGGGGGTCCCGCACGCCCTCCCCGGCCGCCCATCACCGCCAACTCACCCCGCGGAGCACCGAGGTGCGCGGCCCCGCCGAGCGCAGCCGGGGCGGGCAGGGCTGCCCGGAGGGGCAGGAGGCGGCGGCGGCG
>VWZG01010259.1:130067-154706 GCA_013396735.1 Grallaria varia
GAATTGGTCCTTTTAGGTCCCAAGGACTAATTAGACAAAAAAGCTCTCAGAAGGTGAAAAGTGTATCTGTGCTTTACCACGACAGATGGCTATGCTTTAATTTTAAAGGTTTTCTTTAAAAAAGCCATTTTGTGGAAGCACTTACTCTCTTCACTGTCCACTAGTGCAGATGATTCATTTTGAACTGGTGTACAGATGGGGGAACAGGGTGGCAAAACCTCTGCTCCAACTGGGAGCATTCAAAGAGAAGAACCTTAAATATTGATTGACTTTACGAACCAGAGTTCCCCACTGTCTTGCAGTAGTGTAAAATATCACAAACCGCTGCCAATTCTGCTCTCTCTTCTCCTTCCCATCTGTGATAGCATTACACAATATCTTCCCAAAAATAAATGAAGTGCAAGACCTCTGGAGAATGAAATGCTCTGTGTGCCACTGGAAGCTTTGTGCCGCGTTCCCACACCTCTGCTCATGCCCTGTTGCAATTAGCATCTTGCACAGATCCTCGAACATATGTTTGCTTTGTCATCCCGTGGAATATTCTGCTGCACGCTGCACAAAGCAAGCTGTCAACGTCCTTGCCGAAAGAAATAATGACTAATGATTTCTGCTAAAATCAGCGCAGCAATCCTCTGCTGCAAAAACTGGTGCGGTGTAAAAACAGCAAGAAGGCAGCTCGCGAGCTTTTGCCGATTGGCTTAAAAATGCTGATCCATTCCTTAGGAAACATAGTCTCAGGCTTATTTACAGGGTGGTTTTATGGAAGAATCCAGACAGAGGGAAAACAACAAATGCAGGCAGGATTTTGCAACCTGTACTTGTGACCCATTCAAGCCCAGCAGAACTGCTCGGAACACCACCACTTTCCAAGGAACAATATTGTAGAGTCCAGATTACTCCTATGGACATAAGAAGAGTAGACCCATTGATAAAGAGTATCCGAACCATTCAAGCCCAGCAGAACTGCTCGGAACAGCACCACTTTCCAAGGAACAATATTGTAGAGTCCAGATTACTCCTATGGACATAAGAAGAGTAGACCCATTGATAAAGAGTATCATGAACCTTCTAAAGGAAGAGGTGTCTGTTTGTTTGGGGTTTTTTTAAAGCTCATAAATAAAATAACTGACCATTCTCTCTCAAACATGCTTTCAATGGTGATATTTTCTGTGACATTTCCCCCCTCACAGACTTTTTTGTCAGCAAAATTACAGAAAGATTGATCATGCCAAACATGACTTGGTTTCCACTTTGGTTTTCTTCCCTTCTACCTCCCAGTTTTTGTCCTTATATGTGCATGTCAGGTACACCCATGCGGAGAACAGCTCTCAGTCTTTGCTGTGCTGTTGAATTAGACATGCTGCCTGGCATTTGGGGAGCAGCAGCTGCCCTGATGTATGAACTTGACTCCTTTGTTATTTACTTCCCTTTTCATGGGAAAATGGGGCCTAAAGGGCTGCCGAGGAGTTCAGCAGAGAAAGAATGAGGAACTTTCTGTGAAAAGCAAGAAGTAAGCAAGGCTGCAATGTTGGGCCACCTAGTTGGAGAGGCATTGGGTCCCGGTGCTGCTGTGGAGACTCCCTGCTTTGTTTCATCAGGAAGCTGGACTCTTCTGACTTCTACATTTCTTTCTGATGAACGCTCACCTGCCTCCACAGCAGCAGGCAGGGTCTGCCATGCCTCAAAAACAAGTGCCTTGGGTGGCCGTTCCCACACTTCAGTATCAGGTCACATGAGAGGCATGGGGTACTCAAGCCTTAGCCTGAAATGCTTCACTAGATTTAGGATTTTGATGTGGCTGAAGATTTCTTTGTACCTACCCACTTCCCTATTGCTCCAAGTGAGAAGCAAGGCAATTAATTGTTTGAAAAAATATATTGACACACAAAAGATAACTAACTTGTTTTGCTGTGATTTTGACCAGAATCAAGATATCAAATAAGGTCTCTGTCCATGTCCTATTTGTCCTGATGCTGGTATTATCATCTACATCTTACTGTTAGCTCTGACTTCATGTTGTGTCCTGTATCATTTGTCAAATATTTCAGACATTGGCTCTTTTTTTCATTAGAAAGAGATATTAATGCAGGATCTGTTATCTTTGATGCAGACTCATCAATTTACAGATGATGTAACTAAATTGCCTTTCCTTTAGTATAACAGAAATTAAACAAAAACAAATGAAAAGCTGATGGACTACATGGCTTTGTTCATCTATACTTAGTCCAAAAGTTTTCTTTGAATGTTTTTCTCAGTGCTCCAACTATGATGTTTGGGCTTTTCTATCACTACTTCTTTGATGTGTCCTTCTTTTCATACATTTAGCTCTCTCCGAGTGAATGCCTCAATGCCATTCCCTCCTTGTCTGTTGTTTACCCCTGGAAATCTCCTCAGACAGAAGAGATGAACTGAGTGAAGTCAGCCTGTTTAATGTTGGTCTAGTATTTGGTGCTCACTAGTGATTTCATAACTATCCTGTAGGGGGTTCTCAGTATTTTTCAGATCTGTTTCATCATTGAGGTGATTTAAACACCTCTCTGCTTTTTTTCCCCCCTTTTCTCTCTCCTCTACTCTGAGTTTCTCTCTTTGCACTGCCTGAGAAGAAGGGCAAAGGACAATTGCCAAAGAAACATAGCAGTCTCTTAAATCATGAAATTAAATCCACTTTGTGAATCCGCCAAAACATGTGAACCTCAATTTGTTTTTGCAGTAGATTGGCCCTCTGTCTTAGTGGCATTGTTCCTAGTTGTGTCAGTGGTAGTTTTCCCTTTTGCACATGCACATGTCCCTAAATATTGCTTCTCTCACTAGGTTGTTCTTTATGATCATCTGAATAATTTACCGTGCTGCTTTACCAGCCATCAGTTCCTCTCTTCCTTGGTAGCCACATTTATTCAAGACTTTGTGTTTTTAGAATGATACTGTGAGAGGGCTTATTTTATCTCAGAAAGGCAGCACCTCTGTCCCCCCTTCCCTCCCATCTTTTGTCACCTCTCTCATCATCAAAGAATTGTTTTGACAAGAGCCAGGCAGTTTTATTTCTTTGTTTTTTCCTCAGGCTCTTCCTTCCCATGACTCGCCGCTGTCCCATTACATAAACTCATGGATCCTGACACTGACAGTCATCATTGAACCAGCAAGATGCAGGCACCACAACACAAACTCCAACCGAGTCCTTTTTACTCAGCAGATAAAATGTGTTCATCCTACGCATCAGTAGGAGCTTTGTGCTCAGTGATGACGAGTCCTCCAAGCTGCCATTTGGGTACTGCAGCACAAATTCTTTCTCATATAGGAATCTACTGGCAGCTGCTTGTTTATTCAGGGCTCTGGACAGTTCTTCCACAGGAGATCAAACCAGTTACCCCAGTCAGGGGTGCTTTCTGGCACTGGTGTATTATGGAAGGTCATTGCTTGTTTGCTCTCCTGGCCAGCTGACACACTCACAGGACTGCTGTGTCTAATTGAAATAGTAGGTAATGCCTTTCAGAGGGCTTTCTTTTACACATCAAGCGCTGCAAACATTGTTCCCTGGCAGCAGGGAAGCACCTGTGTTTCGGTGCTTGCACATGGGACTGTCTTGCCCTAGGTCAGCTCCTCTGACTTACACTAGATCAGACCCATCCGGGTGTCAGGGCACCCTATCTCTCTTCTTGAGCTATTCCCAAAGCCAGCATGAAAATTAGAATTTAACTACCTTGTCATCTCCAAGCCCACGCGGTGTCCTTGGCTCTCTGTTCCCTGCAGCACTGAGCTGGGAGCCCAGGGAGGGAGCAGGGCTCTGGGCACAGGGGACAATGAGCAGCTCCTGCAGGTGCTTGCTCCCCTTGTGCCCTTCCTGCTCTCTCTCCAGGCTAGGGCGGCCCCTTCTTCTGTTATCACGTTTCTCTGGAGCCACCACCCTGCAGCACGGGTGCCATCTCCTCCCACTGCCTCACCCGACATCTTGCCCATGGCAGCTCTGGGGAAATCATCTGCTCTAACCAAAACAGAAAACCAGCTTACACTGGAGTGTGCGTGTCATACACACCACCCCTCACTCCCTGTCATTCTCAGCCGGGAATAACCAAAAATTTACTGGTTTGTTTCCAGAAAACCCAACAGTCCTCTCATGGGCATCAACCCCACATACAGTTTAGAATTAGGGCCCAGACACATGAACAGAAGAAACCAGAAATAAATTTGCATTACAACGGAAGAGACTTTATACTGTAAACCCTCTCTCCCGAGTATGTCTTTTAAAATTAGACCCACCAAAAAAAGACATCTATGTTTCCCAACACCAGAGGACAATTCCAAAGACCATTCCTCAGTTCAGTGCATTCACAATTGTCCTTTTTCCCCCCCTTTTTAAGCTGTAACTAAAGCCTATTACAAGCTGTAGTTTGGAAACAAGTTAAGTTGCTAAAGCATTTTAAAAGTATTTTCCCAGAGAATGGCTTTCTGGCTCTTCTTGCTTTCTATAATCCCAATATCAAAACGAGGAGCTCACAATGTCTGTCAAGAACAGAGGCCTCTCGAGGAAGCTGGGAAGATAAGGGAGTGTTTGCACTGGTTTGCATCTCACAGCTGGATGCACAGCTCACTGCAGGTCACTCCTGAGCACGCCTGGCAGCAGCCATGCTTTAATTAACACAGAGAGCCTGGCACAGAGAAGGTGGTCACTTGTTCTTGGAAATAGTTGGGGTTTACAGTTGTTTTGGGTTTTTTTCCTTTTTTCCCCTAGAGATGGACTAAGCAAACACTTGCTAGACATTTGTTCTTTTGTGAAGTACCACTAATAATATGTTTTCTTATAGGTTTTCCGCTAATTGCAAGGTGGACCTTCATAAATAAAAAGAGGGACCCTGAAGGCTCTCTGTGAAATAAGAAGGTGTTGAAGGATCTATTTTTGCCCTCTCCAGAGAGTTTGCAAATTAAGCAAATGGCTTTTTTTTTTTTTAAGACAGATGGTGAAACTGAAAATAGGAATAACTACTGCTTGTTAGAATCAATAATATGAGGAAGGGGCTTCTGGATAGTTTCTGAGGGTGCAGAAAACCTACTGTTAAAGTACTAAAAAAAGATTAGTGAATAGATCTGGTGAGGATGAGGAAACCTAATTATTTTCTGTAATTAGTTGTATGCCAAGACAAGGGGGCTGGATACTGGAGTGGTGTGGCTCAGCAGCCACCCATGAAATCAAGAGGCCTTAATTGGTTTTCTCCAGCTGGAGGTCTGGTCCTTGACTGCCTGTTGCAATCATGGATCTTAAAGAGACCTGTCTGATATGGGATGCTGTACACACCTGCAAGAAAAACAGAGCACAGGGACAGTTCCACAGGATCAGAGAAACTGCATTATTTCCAGACAAGACTGAACAATTTCTGGGCCCTTTTCTCAAGTTCAAAAAAATGACAGAACACCCTTCTGACCTAAACCATACAGTGTGCAATCAAAAGCATCCCATTTTTGTGGCAAAGCGGTACATTTTCCCAAACCCTATATCCTCACAGCACGTAGCTGTATTAGCTCTACAGTTACCAATTTCTCTCTACAATTTGCTCTCAAGAGCCCTTTAGAACATTTTTTCCCTATGTGATGAGCAGTTCAGAACTAGTTCCTTTTGAGGTGTTACATTTAGTCATCTCTTTGTAAGAGACAGAAAGTAGACCTTAAATGAAATACCCTTGAGAAGAGTTCTGGAAAAGGCAGGGGGAAAAAGTAATCAGGATCTGAAAACAGGGGACCTAAAGAAGTGGCTATATAGTTTTAGCAAGGTTACTGGGGACAAAAGAACCTAAGCAAGTTTCATTTGTTCTGCAAAGCAAACCACAGAAAAACAATTGTTAAACACACTGTGATTCATAGGACAAGGATTCATGTTGTATGTCTGTTTACCTGGGGACCTGAAGCAGCTTCAAAATCTTTTCACCTCGCACTTGAGGCAGCTGCTCCCTCACCCTTATTGCATTTGGTGTAAACTCAGAGTGATCTTGTAATTGACTCAATCTCCTAATCACACTTGTTACAGATGGGTGCTGCTGAAAACAATTAGTAGTTAATTTACAGGAGATCAGGAATAGTGGAAAAACATTACTCATTTAATTAAGACTACTGGTTTGCTGGCTCTGAAATCATAACTGCTTATTAAACAAACAATAAGCAGGAATTTGTGCCCTGTTCTTCTTTTCCCCATTTATTTCCTTAGGTAAGAGCATAACGCACAAATGGGATCTACACTCAGATTTGCTCTTAGCTAGAGGGGACAAGAATCACTTGGAAAGGCAAATTTAATCTTCCCCTGAAGGTTCCTCATTTCCCCTGGAGAATGAGCACTGATGCCTTTAAAATATGGATGAGGAAACCCAGGCTCCAACCAGCCCAAGAGAAATCTTGACACTGACTTCAGCTGGGCAAGAATTTACCAAAGTGCTTTTTCATTTAATAATCTCAACGTGAATTCAGTAATGTATTTTGGAGGGTTGCAGTTTTGAAAGTGGCTTGTAATTTTTGTATGTTCAGCTGGAGAAACCTCAAAGTGCCAACCATATGTCCTGAGAACAGGGCAGCTCTTTACAGCAGACCGGTTGGGGGCTGCAGCTCAGACAGATCGTAACGCAGTCGTCTTTTGTGTCCAACAAACAAGAACAAAACAGAACACAATCGGCTGAATTCGGTGTCTATTCGCTCTCATGTAAACCCAGAGTTGCTCCGCTGGGAGAGAGGAGTATTTTTCTGGATGTCTCATCCTCGCACAGGAGCAGATTTTGGTCTGGTGTCGCTACACATCTCCCAGGAGCTGTGACAAATTTATGACTATTGGAATTTTTGCCTTTGTTAATGCTTGGATGAGCGCGCAGCGTGTAACAGTGGGTTGCACAACAAGAAGCCCTCCCGAGAATTTTCTTGCTTTGTTCCAGCAAAACACAATGTCCCTGGGCAACTCTTGTTTTCATACCATCTTTCACTGTAGAACCAGCATGATAATAAACCTGTTTGAATAATAAGTTCCTGGCTGCTGACCAGGAGGTTTGTCCTCAGCACAAGTTAGAATTTGCTCTGGGCACCAAGCCAGAGGGCCATCTACTTTTCCATTCTTCCCCCTTTAACCTATTTTATGTTAAAATTTTAAGTCTTGTTTTCTTTAAATGAACAAACACAGACATAAGCACTAACAAAGCACAAAATGGCATTAGTCATCCATCATCTTAGGGAGCAGAACAGAAGGAAATGCACCTTCCTAACATCTGTTTTCAGGTCTTACTTGAAGAAATTGCATGAAATTCTCTATTGCTTATTTGATCCTGAGAGGATTAGTATATCTCTTCTCTAAACAAAAAAGTAGAGGGAAATAGCAGGTTTCATATCACACACAGCTGATAGGCTTGGAGAGACTAATCCATAATTCTGCCTTAAAGATCATCCGTATCTTTTGATTTGCTGTGTTTCTAGGGGTTCCTTTATATCTGAACACTAATAGTCCACAAAAAACAACAGTTATTTGCCTGTATCCCAGTTGAAGGAGTGCTGTCATAAATCACTGTATCAGCTACTTGTCCAAATCTCATGTTATGCCAGTTACAATCTCCAGGATGGTGCGTGAGGATCTGAGAAAGCCTAGCCCCAGAAAAATGCAGTTGTCTGGAAAAGGAAAAAAATACAGCAGACTACATTTTGTCTCTCTTTGCTTCCTTCCCAGGCATAATCAACTGCAAAACAGCATCACATCAGTGCAGTTTGGTCTGGTCGTGCTAGCTGACCCAGTGCATACTGTTTGTCAATTGATGGTCACATTATTAAACTTAGCACAGGGGAGCTGGGACACCAGAGAGACACTGTGGATTTTGATATTTCATAAAGTGAGATGTTATAACAGATCATACCATTCCTGTATCCAGCATTTCCCCTTAGTACTGACCAGTTCAGATGCTTTGGAAGAAAAAGGCAAAACTCTGCAATGCATTGGAGGAGGGAGTCGTGCTTTACTAGACCCAGAAGCTCCCTTGTTATACCTGTTACTGATCCTGTACCTGCAGAAATCCAGCTTTTGGTCCCCTTAATTTAGTAATAATTTGCTACAGTGGTGGAGTTTTTCATCACTGGAGCACTGCTCGCTCAGCTCAGCAGCATACCTTGGCAGTCACTGGGGTGCGGAGCACACTAAGGGAGAATTATTCAACTGCAGTAGGAAGGGCAACAAAGATGTGCCAGTGCTAGAGTGAAAATAGGCAGTTTCCCTTCTGTTTATTTGAGGTGTTCCTATTGCAGGGTGGCTGAAATAGTAATGGCTATTCAATACTGGAATAATCTTTGATGAATAACCAAAATGTTAATCCATACCCCTGTGTGTTAATAAAGAAATGTCAGAATCTGTGCAGACAATGGAGTTGTCTAGAACAGGTTATTTCCACCGAGTCAAAGAAGGGAGGGAAAGGGGAGCAAGAGAAAGTGAGAATATAATTGGGGAAAGATGCTCACTGCATCCTAAAGAGGCAACAGAGCAGTTCACAGAGAGGGAGAGGGCACAAATATTTAAGATATTCTAAAATTACCTGTTAGTAAAAACCACAGCTGTAAGCTTTTATTGCTTGAGAGAAATAAAACCTAAGATAAATAAGAAAGGTAAATTTCCCCAAAATTTCATGCTGTACTTCACATATGCTCTTATACAGGCACAGTAACTGCATTTTAAATAACATTTTAAGCCATTCACTGTCTTAGCTAAGGATTTGCTGCGGTCTCAGAGAAATGAATACAAACCCTGTATCCCATCGATTTCTTGTGAGAATGCATCAGGCTCTGAATACTGATCCTTTCAGTGGGAAACAGTAATGAACTTAATAATAATGTAATTAGTTGTTTGTAATGACACAGTGTCTTTCCCTCACACATCTCCAAGTGCTGGCTGTTCCCTGCAGACCTCACTGCTGCCCTTATCTAGAGAAGCCCGAATCACAATGAACGACTTCACCAAAATTAACGCTGAAGAAGGCACAAAGGAGAAAGGCAGGATTAGTAACTGGCTTTAAGTGTCACAGAAAACCCAGTGTGAGTGGGGGGAGGATTATTATGAATTTCAGGGCTGGGAAACAAGGTCCCAGTGTAATCACAGAACTTGCCCAAGGCCACACAGTAAGGCAGTGGCAGAGAGTAGATGGCAGCTCCCACAGCTCGAGGCAGATGCTCACGCTTCGTTTTGCCAACAAATACTTCCAGAATCATCAACAATGATAGTCACAGCCCAGGGCATACTTCAATTACGATGCATTCGGACTGTATGAATGCAAAGATGTTCTTCTGTAAGCTCCAATCCAGGACAGTACCAAAGGACACACATTCCCTGCATGACACTGCTTTTGACTTCCTCCTTCTAGAGGTACTCCTTGAAGAGACATCTTTGCTATACAAGCTCTCTGTAACAGAACAACCTTTCCCAATGAGCAGCTTTTCTGAGTCATTTATGCTGTGATTTTGAACTCAAATCAGACTTGTTTTAGCATACTTAGCAATCAGGCCTTAAACATCATGAAAATACAGTTCTTTTTAATGCATTGTAAGCCAAGCTGGAGTGAAACTTGGTAGGAACCAGCTCAAAACTTTGGAAGGAGCACCATGTCCAGGTTGTTTTTCCTTCCCATGTACAGAAGTAAGATTTCAGCAATTTCCTAAGGAATAACCCTGTGGAATTGCCCTGCAGACTGAGAGTGACAGTGCCCCAACATGACTCCACAGCGCTGTACTGTCCCCACTGACTGTCCCCTCCAGCAGCCACTGCTGCTTTGCACTTGGTGGGCAGACTGTGAGTGGGCAAAGGGGCCCAGCCTGCAACTTTGGAACCCCTTAGCCAAATGTGAGCCTACCAAGCCATTTCTCAGACCTTTCATCATCATCATCATGGCTGGGCTTCGCGAATGAAGGTTTGGGAAGGGCTCTACCCACGCTTGCTGCAAGCGCGCTGATGGCTAAAGAGGCTGATGCGAGATAGGCAAGTCCGGTTGCAAAAGGCACAGCAGAAAGTCTCCATAGGCGGTGTTGGCGAGGCACGGTTCTTCCTGCGTTGTCTTTTCTCCTCCAGACTGATTCTGCGTGCATTCTCAAAGGAATCAGCAGCGTTATGGATGGTGTGTCTCCATGCCTCCCGATTGGAGGCCAGAGTGGACCATTAGATGGTAGTCAATATGGCCAAGGCTGAGGTATTGTTTCAGAGAGTCCTTGAATCTCCTCTTTGGGGCTCCTCTCTCAGACCTTTAGTTGTAAAGTAAACACCCAAAGGGTCAAAAAAAGATCTTGCAAGACAAGTGCATTCTCCCAATAGCAAAGCCAGCAGGACAAAATCGTGCAGTGGTAGAAATCAAGCAGACATCTGTGTTACAGCTGGAGCATGAGAAAATGCAGGTTGTGCCTACACTGGACAGCAAGGCCTCCTACCTCACAGCCTGAGGCCAACCAGAAAAGCAGAAATCCCTCTTGTGCTTCATCAGAGGTTTCCCTGTGAATTACATGCAGAAAAGGGTGAAATCACAGACCAGGAACTTTGGAGTAGGGCCAAAAAAATGCTCCACAACAGGATATTGTAAAGGTTAAATCTGCATTATGGGATCCACAACATCACGATTAGTCCTTCAGGGAGGTTTCAGATAATAATCCCTGCAGAAAATCATGCAAAGGTGGTAACCCATTAAGCCATCCCACATTCATGCTTTTCATGGGTCCAAAGTTCTAGTTTAGGAAGCACCATGGAGAGGTTTCTTGCAGCCTGATAGCGAGGGTGTCTCCAAGTTTTCTTTCCAAGTGCTGTGTTTAGCCACTGAGTGTTTCTGTTTTGATGATCATGCCTGCAGCAAGTCTTGATTATGCATATTGGGCTTTCACATCTCTAAATGTCCCCTTTTTGCTTAGGCACATGCAACCTTCAAGTACATTTAAAAAAAAAAAAAAAAAAAGAAAAGAAGTGACCTTAATCTTGGGGCTGATGTTGTTTCAAGGGGTGCATGAAGGTATACCAAGTAATCATAGAATGGTTTGGGTTGGAAGGGTCTTCAGAGATCGTTTAGTTCCAACACCCCCACCATAGGCACCTTCCACTAGACCAGCTTACTTGAAGTCTCATCCTGGCTGGTCCTGAACAGTCAGGGGATGAGGCAACCACAGCTTCTCTGGGCAACCTGTTCCACTGCGTTACCACCCTTACAGTAAAGAATTTCTTCTCAATATCCAGTCAAAACCTACCCTCTTTCATTTTAAAGCCATCACCCCTTGTCCTCTCACTACGTGCCCGCACAAAAAGTGCCTCTCCAGCTCTTGTAGGCTCCCTTTAGGTACTGAAAGGTGCTCCAAGGTCTCCTTGGAGCCTTCTCTTCTCCAGGCAGAACAACCCTGACTCTCTTGGCCTTTCAATGCACAGAGGAAGCTCAAAGAATAAAATTAATCTGATAAAGGGATGAAAAATGCTAACTGCATTGTGGTAGCTGAGAGAAGTGCAAGATCAGTGGCATAACACAGGAAAAAAAAACCAGTCTAGTTGGATTCAGGCAGATAAGTAGTTTCCAAACAGTGTATGAATAATTGTGTGGTCCACCAAACTGAATCCTTTGGAGAGTTTCCAAGGAAAACTTTGATGCTATCAGTACGTGCTGGTCTGTGGCAGCTGTCCATGGAGAAACAGAGTTTGGGAAAAAGTATGAGACCTTGTGAACAGCCCTTTGTTTCAGTGAGTGGGAAGTGAGAAAAAGGCCTGTTTCCTTTCCTGTTCAGATGGCCCTGCACGAGGCAAGTCATTGAGGTCCCAGGGCTGGCCCGAGCAGCACCACACTGACCTCATCCAGAGGGCAGGGGCAAATAAAGAGCTCACTCCCCCCTGAAAACCCCCAGGACCACAGCACACCTACCTTTTGACCAAAAAAAGAGAAGAAAAAAAGTCACAGTGGAAATCAGCAATGTACTGCAAACAGCAATCCAGGCAGGGGGGGCCCAGTAGATCATGGAAGTGTGAGTCACCTTAACGGGTTAATTTCTGAGAAGGAAAATGCTGGGAAAATTCAATCTAGGAAAGCATCACCAGTACAGCATTTACCTGAACCCAGAGAAACAGCAAACTGGCTCTCACAGAGCCCCTGCGCTCGCCTGCCAGAAGGAGAAGGTGCCAAGCGCGAGGTGGAAGAGGAAGCAGATGTGGGAGAGGAGACCAAGCGTGTAAGTTAGCTGAACCACAGCCAGATAAATCCCCAGGCACCCCACGGCAGGCAACTTCCCTTGGAGAGCAAAGCCGGAGCACTCTGCTAGAAAAGAAAGCCTGATAAAAAGGCTGTTTATTCTGGTTCACTTCCTATAACTGACTTGGCGACCTTTAGAGCTTGTCTGTTTGCAGTTTGAGTGGCAGGCTGTTGGCACAAGTGTTTGCCCCGCAGATACCTATAGAGCACACAGCCCTCAGAGAAGGGCAACTTAGCCCGGGTGTTTATCTTCCTACAAATGGTTGAGACAGGCTGCTCTGTTGGACTCTGCTCCTCAGAAGCTGCACAGAAAGGATATCCTTCAACCTCTGCGGGCTGAGTCTGGAAGGAAGCAATCCCTCCAGAGAAGAGCTCTGCTTGCTCAACATTGCACCGCAGCTGAAAGGGAGACTGGAGCTTCAGGTCTCAAACGAGACTCAAACGCAGCTGGTGAAGCCTGTCCGCAAGCAGCCCATGAGTTGGCATGGCTTCTTACTGAAGGGGTAGTCATCAGCAGGATTTGCTTTTCTCCTGAAAAATCACTTTTATCTTCAAGAAAACACTGGTAGCAAATAAAAGGCCATCTTCTGCCTAGCATGCAGTCTTCTCCAGAGCAAAATCATGGCTGGGCTTCGCGAACAAAGGTTTGGGAAGGGCTCTACCCACACTTGCTGCAAGCGCGCTGATGGCTGAAGAGGCCGATGCGAGATGGGCAAGTCCGGTTGCAAAAAGCACAGCAGAAAGTCTCCATACACAGCAGAAAGTCTCCATAGGTTGTGCTGGTGAGGCACGGTCCTTTCTGCATTGTCTTTTCTCCTCCAGACCAATTCTGCGTGTGTTCTCAAAGGAATCAGCAGCATTGTGGATGGTGTGTCTCCATGCCTCCCGATTGCAGGCCAGAGTGGACCACTGATGGTAGTCAATATGGCCAAGGCTGAGGTATCCAGAGCAAAATAGCCCTTGGAGAACAGGACATTTTTCCCCAGGAATCTCTGCCTATTGGAAACATCGTAAGGCAAATTCTTGCTCATGGCTAAAACACAACTGCAAATCCTTTTCTTTTACTCATGAATCACCGGGTTACTTGTTATCACAGCCTTTCTAATTTGCCTGTTATTAGGGGAATGGGTCTGGGATCACATTTCAGCTGTCAGTAGCCTTAGCTGTTGTTCATCTAGTATCTGCCTGTGGAGTCAGGATTAACAGCACCCCACTTGTATATTCATGCTTTGCAACAAATCACACATACCCATGTTCACCATTTTTTTCAAACTATGGTTTATCTAAAAACAGGCAACCCATTGTTAGCAAGCAGAAGTGGTGAAGAGAAGAAGAGTAATTCTTACGACCCAGCTGCGTTCTGAATTCCTTTTCTTTAAAAGGTCAACATACCCTGAGAATAAACAAACACAGTCTGTATGATGTCCTGAAGTGCTCCTTGGAGAAAAGTGAGCAGTCCTTCCTGCTCATTGTATGAGGAGGATCCACAAAGGAGCAATCAAGCAGGCTGTTGTCCAAGAGGCTCAGATCTTCTGCCCAGCAAAGGCACCACAGATGGGAAGGCTGAAAAGAAAGGTGTAGCAAAACCACTATTCTGCAGATGTCTCTGGTTTTGCACAGGCTGTGGAGGCTATATGAAACCATCAGAAAAATGGTTTACTTCTCAGCTCTGAACCTCTCTGGTGGTGGACATCCAGGCCACACAATGAGACAGATTTCAGAGTCTCAATGACTGCACAAAGGCTGTGCTAGGGGATGTAGGAGCCTTAGTGAACACAACATTTCTCTTTGTGGGGGAGAGAGCCTTAATGCCTGAACTGCAAAGGAGATGTAAAGCTGCTCTTTGGACTGCTCCTGACACAGAGGACACAGTGGATGAAGCTGAGCAGGGGGGACCATGCCAAAGGAGGGAGCTGGATAGAAGTTTCTGTGGCTGCTTTAGATTCCCAGGGGCTGGGATATAGGCAGATGACAGAGCTTCAGCTCTTTCTCTGTAAATGTGGGAAGGGTGTGAGTAAAGCTTGACAAGCGTTCAGTGATGTGACCTGCACTTCCCATGCCATAATGCATCTCACATCTTGTTTTACCTGGTGTATTTAACCACTGCACAAGGCAAAGGAGATCATCCCCAGGTGATCAACTGTCTGATCCCAAGGGGTACTAGGAGTGGGTCAGCACTTTCAGGTTAGCTCTTTCTCTCTGTATGTTTTATTGATACCCACACAGACTTCAATAGCAGCCTCAGGCTGGTGTTGTGGGTGCATTCCAGTGACTCCTAATGCAAATCTATGAGCAGTGTTTCCAGAATTACTCGTCTCTCCTGACTTGCTCATTAAAAATCACTTCAGAAAAGTCGTATACTTCCCTTAAAGCCATAATAATAAATTATCAACATTTCTTGTCTCTTATTTAATACCCTGCCTGCTTTCCATTCTTTCCACAGCTTTTGCTGAGCTGTCTGCCTCCCATTTGCATTTGTGCAAGATTGCAATTTTTTTTCAATAAACCAAGCTTAATAAATTCCAGAGGCCTTTGCTGTCTGTACCCACTACTCAGCTTCCTCTGGCTCTAAGTTACATTATTCTTTCCTGTAGGGACACAGGAACTGCCATCACTGGCTCAGACCCATTCAGCTGTGTGCTGTCCTGTATCTTGCCTCCAACACTGGATTATCTTAGATTCATAAAAAGCATCTCCAGAAGGAATATTTTTACTTATTTTGATGTTACTCTCATCACAGACTTAGTCATTGCTTGAAATCTCAGTTCAAGGTATTGTTTGTCTAAATACCCCCAGAAAGCCATTGCAGCTTAAAAGTTCAAATGATGGAGTCTCACTTTTTCTTGTTATCTGTCCTTGAGTTTAAATGAGCTGCTCACAAGGACTGTACCAACAGGTGAGCAACGTCAACAGCCACAGCCATGGCTGATGCACATGGCTTTTCCAAAGTCAGCAGGTCTCAGTCAGCTGGACCCAACTACAAAGCACAAAATCACCAAGTGCTGCACTCTCTCCTGCAGTGGGACCAGGAAGGGCAGGAGCAGATTGGTATCAACGTGTGTGTGTGTGTGTGTGTGCGCGTGTGCGTGTGTGTGTCTGTGTCTGTGTCTGTGCCTGTGTCTGTGTGTGAAGAACGTAAAGTATTTCTACCTATCACTACTCCTCATATTAGTATATTTAAGCAAGAACAGTCTTAGATATTTTGGGGGGGTGCTGTCCTGTAACTTGACCCCTCACGTCAGGAACTGTGATTTTGAAGCTCCAGCATCAGCACCTTCTCTCCTGCTACCCTTTCAAGTGTTACTCTGTGCCACTGTGACTTTACTGAACTAAGGAAATCATGAGTACCAGGAGTCAAGCACAAAGTACAAAGCTGTAACCCTCCCAGGGCATCACAACCCTGGAACATCGTCAAGACATGGGCTTATGCCCAGCGAATCAGCCAGACATCCACATGATCACTGGACTGGGGCTGCACCTCCCCTGCTTTTCACGCCCTCAAAATTCTCTTCTCCTAATTCCCAAGCCATGACAAGCTGTACACAACCTAGACATGTGATGCCTGGTGACTGTTGATAACATGCTCTCACAGGCTGGTGGGATTTCAGGTATTTGTTCCCCTATTCCCCATCTCCCAGACAGAAAACCATCCTTTCACACCCAAACATGAGCCAACACAATGTAGTAAACAAATCCTGCAGCCCATTCATAAAGAAAAAAAGAAAAAAATTACAAAAGCATCCCACATCATCCACAACCCTGAATACATTAGTGCAGAGGAAAGCACTTTCACCCCTGTTACAGAAACAGGTCCTGGAACAGGCTCATAATATTTCAAGGGAAGTGGCAGGAGCTCCATCAGTGAAGTAATTCAGAGCAAGGTATGGAAGAATACTGGGCCACAGACATCTTTGTCCTTGAGAGGATGCGACTGCAACCCTGGGAAAGCAGCAGAAAACACCACCTGTGTCCTTGGGCCAGCCCTGGGAAAGTAGAAGGAGTTGAAGAAAACAACCAAGAATAGCAAGAGTGTGTTTTGAGATTTGCCAGCATGAGAGGTGATGTCCACCTATCAGAAGATGGACTAAGGCTGATGGACAAGAACACCTAGCCAATGATATGTAGCAGAGATACATATGGACAGCAGTAAAACAGTATAAAAGATAAGCTGTGTGTGAACAACGGGTTTTTGGCCGTTCTGCTTTTGCTTTTGCCTTTTACTTTTCCTGACAAAGTCTCGAGCCTGTGTTTATTTGACTGTCGCAACACAAGGCTCTCTGAAGTCCCATTTAGGGACACCCTGTGACCAGCCCCACACTGATGCAGCGGGTTCAGTACCCCGCTCTAAGCAAGGGAGCTTGGGCTATGCCTGCAAAGAGTGGAGTGAGCCATTGGCCCTTTGGGGCCAGCCAAATGAGCCCCACCTGTTAATAAAATTCCCTCTGGCAGAAGTCCTCTGGTCACAGCCTGGCCGGGCAGGGATCCACGCTTGCCATGGCGCTGAGCCCACCCTGTGCTTAGCCAGGAACATGCCTCTGCTGCGGCTGCTGTGCCTGTGGAGGAGCGAGGAGGAAAGCATGCCAAGCAATGACTCACAGCAGAATAAAACGGGGTGAATATCAACATCAGGGAAGCCCCTGACACTGGAAAGGACTCAGTCATGGCAAAGTTGATTTATCACACAATACAGTTGTTTTATAGCTGCTGTTTCAACCACTCATTAGAATTTATGTGAACTGATGTTTCATGGTTAGAAGTGTATGGGTGTATTTTTTATTTCCTTATCATCCAGCTTCTTTGACAATCTTGTGATTTTGCAGGCTTTTCTTCCTGCTAAAAGTGTGTGTTTGTTACATGGGCTGTTCTATCCTTAAAGAAACTGTCATGACCTTCACTGCAGTCCCATCCACATTAAAAATCTTTCAGAAAAGCCCCAGAAACTGCTGTTTTTACTCCCCTAGCTTCTATTTTCTGAAGAAGCACACTCATTTGGTTTTTCCTGTTGAAAATAAGGAATGCAGGGGATCTCAGTCACTGTCTTTCTTTTTTTCCAGCCTGAACTGCCTCAGTCTATTTGCTAAAGTGTTTGGCAGCAACAGTTGCTTGAAAATTAGACAATTTGTAAAAGAAGAAATTATCTGTGCTGCTTCCTATTCCACTGGGATTCAGAGCATTCCCTGCTCTTCAGTGGATTAAATCTTTTTTTGCATGAGATAAAAAAAACCAACAGAAAAAAAAACCTAAAGAGGAAAGAACTGAAGCGTTACTTGCCAGGTGTTATTCAACAGCGCTGGGCAATTGAATCAGCTGCCCTTGGAGCCAGAAAAGACCTGAAGAAATGACTGCTGTGGGACAGCCCTGAGCATGTCAACCTGCCGCTGCCACGTGCATGGAGGCAAATATTGAGATGTGACAAAAAGCCACGTAGGGGCAGTATTTTGGTGGCGAAGTAGCAGCAGCCCTCTGAATGTCTTACACCGTACTCTTCAAAAAATCAATTTGCTTTGCAAAGTGGTAGAAACCCCCCCTCCTCCTGGGTTTCTGTCCTTGGTGGAATTAGCTCTGCCTTTGTTCCTTGGATGGAAAACCTTGATTTCAAGCACACAGTGGTGGAAGGAGGACCTTTGAAATGCCAGCCCACAGCTCCCTTGAACAGCACCGGCGGATCACGGCAAGCCTACAGCAAAACACCTTTTTTAACATTCCCTTGCCCTTCAGGAACGCCTCTTCTCAGCAAAGCTGGGTGCTTCTAAAGGGCTAATTAGGGCTGTGGTTCTCCTGCAAAGCAGATGAAGGTCACTTGACAAGAACGACAAACTACTTGCTTGCTTGCTGCAAATATCTTTCTGTTCAAAATTCTTCTTTCTTTTGTTACTGATTTGCAGAAGTATTTCAATTGTTTGCAGTTCGAAAAATTTGTTTTCTCACCCCTCCTCCCCCTTTTTAATTTATTTCTTCTTTCACCTCACTGGCTATTTCTGGTAAGTGCCAGCCAGTGCCTTGCTTGTGCACATCCCCCTGCCACAGTTTCTGCCCGCCCAGGGGAACCGCATGGTGACACACAGCAAATAACACTGCTCTGCAGCCTGAACTTTGGGGGGAAACTTGGTCTAGATGAAGAAAGGAAATAGCTAAACTTTAGGATCTTCACTTATCCTAATTTTCAAAGGCAGCTGTCTGGTTTTGACTATTGAGCATGCCGTATCTTTTCTGATCCATCCCATCAACAAGCACAGAAAACTGCTTAGAAATCCTGCTCCTGCATAGCAGCCCTGGCCCTGTGCACAAACACTTTGACAGCCTCAACATCAGATGCTATTAATAAAATATTTACCTTCATGTGGTCATGTACCACATACCACGAAGGAGATTCATGTGTCCAGAACTGAGAGAGCTCCTCTGAAGCTCAAATATAGAGCTGTGGGGGAGGTTCATCTCACCTCTTTTCTTTCCCCTACAGCAAACATACCCCTGCCAGCAGCTGCTCTTTAAAAGCAGCATCCCAGACTTCCCCCACCTGGGAGACACACAGGCCAGTTCAACTGTTTAATTAAAATGCCTTTAATAGCCAAATGGCTTATGATGGTTTTTTAAATTTCTCCTTTGTTATAAAGGGTTATTTTGCACACAAGCAAAATGTTTTGAAAGGTTTCAAATCAAGTCTAGTTGAGGCCATATGGGAAATGTTAAATGACATGTCAAAATATCACTCCTGTTCATTTAAGCAAAGCCAGTTTGCGCTTTAATTTCCTTTATGCCTTAAACCCCTTTCATGATCTGTTTTCCTCAGTGTCCAGGCCATTCTACATTTTGACTGCATTTCATATTAACTGTGAAATGCTACGAGACGAGCTCATGGGTTGCTCTCTGCTCTGTTATATACTGTTTTGTCATTCAGCTCTCGGATAACCAAACGTCTACGAACTGCAAGCACTACATTTTAAAAACAGTTTGCAAAAAAATGGCAGTGACAGGCCACAGCTGGATGTAATTTAATGACTACAGAGTATTAAGAATAGAAACAATTTCAGAATGCACCAAAATAGCTAGAAATGTAAGACCCTTGGCTGACTTAAAGCCGAGCAGTCTCTGTGTGAGGGGGGTGAATAGAGCAGCTCTCTAAGATCCTTTAATTCCAACAAGCAATTGGCAACCACGCTTTAACCTGCTGATGCAAAGTCCTCTTGGCTTTGCCTTTTATCCTGGCTTTTAAGATAGATCTAACCAAGACCTGGCTCACACATGCTCTGCTCCGAGTTTATTTCCTGTAGGGTTTTATTACTGTCAGTTGCTGTTGCTGCTGCTTCAGAGACAAATTCAGATATTAAATGCAGTTGACTTAAGCTTTGAAGCTGAACAAAGCTCTACGCAGATGTTTGACAGGAAACCAGAGTCATGAATTCCTAACAATTTTCATTTCTGATAGCTAAGGAAGTTCGTCAACAAATATGAATGGTGCAAATGGAATATACAAGGGACAGAAAAGCGCAGAACAATTCCCTCTGTACTCAAGACAGATACATTTACATCTTTTTTTTTTTTTTTTGGATTTAAGTCCTTTCACTAATAAATGCATTTAGTATTTCAAATTCCATATAAGGCTAGGATACAAATGTAAGACTTTGAATACTGAATTTATCTCAGTACTTTCCTTATTGTTTGCAAACATTACTTTTTTCCAAGAGAAAGAAAAAGAACTGAAAAATAACAACTCCAAATCCCCCGAATCCTTTCCTAAATGGTAATGAACTTGAGCTTTTCTAGCCTTTAGGTGTTTATGTTCTGACTATCCACTGGGCTGCCTTTGCCCCAGGGGAGTGCAAGTAGCCACTTGACTTTCCAAGGTGCAAGATCAAAATGGGACTCTGTTAGTTTGGTTTGTGCAAACAGGGCACGGTCGGGGTCCTGGGCTGGGTCCTGGTCGGGGTCCTGGGCTGTGTCCTGGTTGGGGTCCTGGGCAGGGTCCTGGGCAGGGTCCTGGTCTGGGTTCCTGGCTATAAACACGTGCAAGGACACAGCCCAGGGAGGGCTGCAGTGTACGCAGACTACACAAGGCAAAGCATTTGGTGACCAGCCTTATGTTTCTGATAGCTTGAAAGTGTGACTTTTTTCAAGCCATGTGACATTTTTGTTTCGTTCTCTTAGCCTTGACGACCTCCTGTACATCTTCTCCCCTCAGCTACCCAAACCAGAAGGAAATTAGGGCAAACCATGGTGCTGATTTCCTGTGCAATCATCCAGAGGAAGGAGTGAGACAGGTCCAGGGCTCCCTCTTCTGTGAGGTCTGCTGGAAGATTCTCTGGTCCAACCCATGGATCGAGGTGAGCAGCTCCAGGAAAACCCCCTGTCACATAACCTGACAAGAAGGACAAACTACTGGGGCTGGAGGTTGGGCCAGAGGCACAGAAGTTTGTAATAGGTACCTTATGGGCCAGGAACGCAAGTGGAAAAACAACAAAATGAAAAATAAGTGCATTGCACAGCTGTGCAAAAAAGCTAGGATACTGAAAAAAAAAATATATAAGAAACTGATCTATGACCAGTTTTATGGCAGAATGAAATGCTCTAGGGCATCTGTTTCTCAGTGACTCGTCCTGGTGATGTCAGTGCCACCATGGTGCACACCGAACTCTGCCATGTTAGAATCAAATTTGCTTTTCTCAGAAGAGCTGCTGGCTAGGGTGACCAACTTGTTTTTTTCCTGTAAGATAATTTTGGAAGCCCGTTTGTACCCAGGTTGTATTTACCACCTCCCATAATCCGCATCTTATGAACTAAAGTGACATTTTGACTGCACATCTTCTTGTGGTCCTCTGTGAAGCTCAGCAGCAAGACATGACCAGCAATGGCCAGGCAGCAAGGGAGACAGTCCAAGGGGACCCAAGAACAGGCCAGGTCATTTTGTTCATGAAATTAGGATGGGGAGAGGAGGTGGAGATGGTTAATTATGGGGAGAAGAGTGAAAGGGAAAGAAAAAGAGGGTGAGAGAAGTAAGAGCAGTAGAGAAGTAGATTGAAACTGAGATCAAGTCATGCTGAGGGAGCAGATGGAGGTAAAAGCCAGCAGGACCAGATTCGAAAATACCAAGTGAAAAAGGCAGAAAGCCCTCTGAATACTTAGAAGGCTCATTATAACAAATGATCAGTTAATGCACAGAAGTGAACTCTTACCTCCTGACCTCTGGTGCATGGCTAGACCATCAATAAATCTGATGGAATATTTATTGGTTTCAGTGGTATTAATCTTTATAGTTCAAAAAAGCACACAACATTGTCTTTCACCTTTATACTTCTGAAGTGTTGATTCTTTGGGATTAATGGATGAACTTCTGGAAAGAAGAACTCCTGGGCTCCTGATAAAGAACTTTGGGACTTAGTTTGCTTATGGACTTTTGAAAAGAGTTAACGGGCATAGCTATGCATTTTTTTTTTCAGGAGAACAAGGCATGGCATAGCTCTGGAAGCATAGCTAATGAACCACCACCAGTGTGGTTAACTTAGGACCAGAGAAGGAGCAAGAGTGTCAGAGGGCTGTGAACTTTGCAAAGGCAGGCCCTCTATTCCAGAAAGCAATTGTCTTCTTTTCTGAGTTCCTGTTGTTCTCAGTGGTGACCTTTCAAAGGGGTCTAAAGCTAGCTGAACTGAACTTTCAAAGCATGTGACTGGGCTGGTTATATGTAAAACACATGTGAGGTTTATATAGTCCACTGTTGCCCCACAAGAGGTGTCCCTTGTGAGCGAGGCAGTTTTCAGCAATATGATGTTCATGCTTTCCAGAACTTATGGCCCCCATAAGGATGAGAGGCAAACTAAGGAAGGTTCTTTTGGGTTTCAGATTTCTCCTTCTGAAGGGAAGGCTAAGCTCCAATTCAGTGCCCTGAGCCCTACAGGTAACAACAGCAGTGCCTGCTCTCCCAAATCCAGCTATCATCACTCTCACGTTTCTCCTTAGCACATTTCCAGGCCAACCAAAGCCTCCCAAAATAGGACTACATTTTGCCCTGGATGGAAGGAGAACCTGGAGGGATCATCAGAGGTAGTGCAAGGCTTGTAAGAGTGCAGGCATTAGCCAAAAATGTAGTGTTAATATTTACGGGGCAGGAGTGTAAATGTGCACGGGGCAGGCAAAGACCTTGCAGAGGCCCTGTCTTGGGCAATGATGGTCTTTAGTCTCCTGAGCCCTGGCAAACAATGCTGAGGCTAATGCGCAGTGCTCTCGAGGCATATTGACCACCTGGTAGAAGACAAAGTTATGGCAGGATGCTTCTATAAGGAGCTGAGATAACAGCGTGGTAAAATAGTGCATAAAACGACACATTATGCTAAAGTTGATGGAGCAAAGTGCTGCAATGAGGCAATGGACCATAAAAATAATGTCATTTGCCAGTCCAGAGTCATTTCCAGGGCTGTAAAATTATTTGCTGGAAAGAGTCAGAGCAGGTTGCTGGCTCAGAGCGGGTTGCTGGCTCAGAGCAGTTTCTGCCCTGGGCTGGCAGTTGAGCCCCAGCTCTTCCTGACGCAGCACAGGCAGTTGCTGTCAGCCCCTGCTTTGGCTGGATGCTCTGGGCCTGGGAAGCAAGCCCGGCAAACAGAGAGAAAAGCAATAGGAAGCCTTAAGGCATTTGGCCTGGTCTTAATTTTTCAAGGTGAGATTTTTCTTTTCCTAGAAATTCCTTAAAATGCTGATTTCTCCCGGTGGATATTGCAGAAGTCTGGTCTAACTATTTTTCTCCTTTTTCAAGACTGGAAAAGAAAATATTCTTTCTTGTTTTCCTCAATGAAACTGAAACAATACGGCCTTGTTTGCCTTTGTTTTGATAGCTCCCATGTTGATGCACCGGCATCTCTGCTGGTGCCAGCACAGCTGTGGGAATACACGTAATCCCTCTCTCTGCACTGATCAGTAAGAAGAACTCAAAACAATGTAGGGCCTATATTAACAATGGTATTTGTGTACAAACATAGGACAAGAGGAAGAAGAGGGGAGAGCAGAATGACAAAGTTGTTCTTGCACAGCAATGCCTACCTGCTAATTTGAGAACTCAACCCCTCTTCCCCAAATAACATGGCAAAAATTTAGATCATAAATTATTTGTGAATTTATTTTATTTTAAGTGTCAAAATCAAATACCTAAAGATGGATGGGGAGGAGAAAAAGAAAAGGAATCAGGATATGAAGGCAATAATTCTTATTTATGCGGGAAAGTACAGCTTTGTGGATTTCCCCCATCTGTTCTGTTTTATAGAACCAAATTGGAGTTAAATGCACTTTTAAAACAAATTATTATGGCCTAAACTGAACATGATTTGTGGGGAAAATAAAGCCATATGTGTTACATTAATTTCTCATTTTTGCTTCATCCCACTTCCACTTGGTCCGGTGCATGTCCTGCTCTGTTCCTAAATGGTGTCACTGATGCTGAAAGTAGAAGGTGACACCACGTTTTCCAAAACAGGCTCAGTCTTTAAGCTGCCTTTCTAAGATCAGTGGGAGTATCCCTGGCTCTCAGTGTTTACAAGGGCCCTCTCGTTTAAACTCCTGTAACCTGGGAGGAGAATAAGATCAAGTTAATCAAAGCATGGCAGTATAAACGCCCAGAGCATGGGGTGAGGAAAGGTGTGGCACTAAAGACAATGAAGACCCTCTTGCCCGTGGCATGGTGCATCATTAGATGAGCGGAGCTAAAGGAGTGTTGCACCCATCCCTCAGGAACAGGGATTTGCATCACCCGCTGCAACCTGCAGGTTAAACTTGCTGATGGCAGAGTGGTAAGAGCGAGCAGCGCACCTGGAGGAACATTTGCTGCTGGAATATTTCTTAACAGAAGAACAACAACAGGCTTTTAAGGAAAGATTAAAGCAGCGGGAAGAGTGGCTGCAGACTCTGTATGTTTTTTGGTGGTTTAAATGGTGAATAAATATGATGGGGAATGTTGTTAAGGTTCTCTTGCAGAGTACTCAGGCAATTTTTAATTCATGGTATTCTCCAAAATGGGCAGGATAAATGCTTGAGCTAAATTTCACTCACTTGTTGCATCCCAGCTACTACTACTGCATATCATCATGGCTCGGCTTCATGAACGACGGTTTGGGCAGGGCTCTCCCCACGCTTGCTGCAAGCGCGCTGATGGCTAAAGAGGCCGATGCGAGATAGGCAAGTCCGGTTGCAAAAAGCACAGCAGAAAGTCTCCATAGGCGGTGTTGGTGAGGCACGGTTCTTTCTGCGTTGTTTTTTCTCCTCCAGACTGATTCTGCGTGCATTCTCAAAGGAATTAGCAGCGTTATGGATGGTGTGTCTCCATGCCTCCCAATTGGAGGCCAGAGTGGACCATTGATGGTAGTCAATATGGCCAAGGCTCTCTTTCAGAGAGAGTCCTTCAGAGAGCATGATCTTAGGCAGGCGATGATCCTCCATCCTGGAGACGTGCCCTGCCCAGCGCAGCTGC